>JAPYXV010001802.1:0-13743 GCA_028533065.1 Trachops cirrhosus | reverse complement strand
TTAAAGATTTTATTTATTTATCTTCAGAGGGGAAGGGAAGGAGAGAGGGAGAGAAATATCAATGTATGGTTGCTTCCTGTGCATTCCCTGCTGGGAACTGGCCTGCAACCCAGGCATGTGCCCTGACTGGGAATCGAACCGTGATCTCTTGGTTCACAGGCCCGCGCTTAATCCACTAAGCTACACCAGCCAGGGCCATTTTTTAATTGGATTGTTTTTCTTCCTGAAGTTGAGACATGTGAGTTCTTTAAATATTTTGGGGATCAAACCCTTGTTCAAAGTATCATAGGCAAATATATTTTCCCATATGTTTGGTTCCCTTTTCATTTTGCTGATGTTTTCTTTAGCCATGCAGAAGCATTTTATTTTGATGAAGTCCCATTTGTTTATTCTTTCCTTTATGTCCCTTCCCCTAGGGGACATATTGCTGAACATATTGCTGCATGGAATATTTGAGATTATCCTGCCTATGTTGTCCTCTAGGACTTTCATGGTGTTGTGACATATTTTTAAGTCTTTTATCCACCTTGAGTTTATTTTGCTGTATAGTGTAAGTTGGTGGTAGAGTTTCACTTTTTGCAATGTAGCTAACCAGATTTTCCAACACAATTTGTTGAAGAGGCTATTTTTACTCCATTTTATGCTTCTATCTCCTTTGTCAAATATTAATTGACCGTACCAACTTGGGTTTATTTCTGGGCTCTCTATCCTATTGCATTGATCTATGTGTCAGTTCTTATGCCAGTACCAGACTGTTTTGATTACTGTGGCCTTGTAATACACTTTGATATTGGGTAAGGTGATCCCTCCTTCTTTTTTCCTGTTTCTCAAAATTGCTGAAGCTATTCGGGGTTGTTTCCCCATATAAATTTTTAAAATGCTTATTCTATATTTTAGAAATATGTCATTGGTATTTTAATAGGGATTGCATTGAACATATAAATTGCTCTGGGTAGTATGAACATTTTGATATTAATTCTTCCAGTTCATGAAAACGGTAGATGCTTCCATTTATTTTTGTCTTTCTTGATTTCTTTCTTCAGTGTTGTATAATTTTCTGAGTACAGGTCTTTTACCTCCTTGATTAGGTTTATTCCTAGGTACTTTATTATTCTTGTTGCTATAGCAAATGGGATTTTTTCCCCTGATTTCTGTTTCTGATATTTCATGGTTGGGGCATAAAAATGCCTTTGATTTCTGAATATTGACTTTGTATCCTGCTGTTTTGCCAAATTCACTTTTTAGGTTGAGTAGGGTTTTTTTTTGGTGGTGTCTGTAGGTTTTCTTATGTATACTATCATGTCATCTGTCAACAGAAATAGTTTTACTTCCTTCTTTTTAGTTTGGATGACTTTTATTTCTTCTTCCTATCTGATTCCTGTGTCTAAGATTTCCAATAGTAGTTTGAATAGAAGTGGTGATAGCAAACATCCTTGTCTTGTACCTGATTTTAGTGGGAAATTTTAGTCCCCTGGGTATGATGTTGGCTGTAGGTTTTTCCATATGTGTCCTTTGTTATGTTGAGTTATGCTCCCTCTACTCCCACTTTGCTGAGTGTTTTAATCATTAATGGGTGCTATATCTTATCAAATAATTTTTCTGCTTCTATTGATATGACCATGTGATTTTTGTCTTTTCTTTTGTATGTGATGTATTATGTTTATTGATTTGTGAATATTGTACCATCTTTGCATCCCTGTGATGAGTCCCACTTGATCATGGTTAATGTATTGCTGGCTATAGTTTGCCAGCATTTTTTTTTTTTGAGGATTTTAGTGCCTATATATATCAACCATATTGGCCTGCACTTTTTTTTCTTTGTTGTGTCTTTGTCTGGTTTGGGGATTATGAGGATGCTATGCTTATAAAGACAGTTTGGGAGCCTTCCCCCTTTTTGGGTTTTTTAGAATAGTCTGTGAAGGGTAGGGGTTATCTCTTCCTTAAAAGTTTTGTAAAATTCTCCTGTGAAACCATCCGGCCCAGGGTTTTTATGTGACAGGAGTTCTTTGATTAGTACTTTATTTCACCAGCTGTTAGTCTGTTTAAACTTTCTGCTTTGCCTTGTTTCATTTTTGGAAGATTATATTTTTCTAGAAATTTTTCCCTTTCACCCAGGTTTTCAAATGTTCTGGAATATACTGGTTCATAGTAATTTCGTACAATCTTTGTATTTCTGTGGTAGGTATCAGTTGTAATTTCTCCTCTTTCATTTCTAATTTTATTTATTTGGGTCTTGTCTCATTTTTTCTTAATGAATCTGATTAAAAGCTTGTTGATTTTATCTTTTCAAATAAGCATCTCCTTAACTTATTAAACCTTTGAATTGTTCTTTTAGGCTCTATGCCATTTAATTCTTCTCTGATCATAGTTATTTCTTTCCTTCTACTTGCTCTGGGCTTTCTTTGTTGTTTTTACTCCATTCTTGTAGATGTAAGGTTAGGTCGCTTATTTGAAATGTTTCTATCTTTTGTAGGTATTTCTGTAATGCTATGAAGTTCCCTCTCAAGACTGTCTTCTCTGTTGTGTGTTCATTTTCATTTCTCTCCAGAAACTTTTTTATTTTTTCCTTGACCTGATTATTAACCCATTCATTCTTTAATATTCAGTCTCTATGAGTTTGAATATTCTTGAATTTTTTCCTTGATGTTGGTTTCTAGTTTTAGTCCCTTGTGGTCTAAGAAAATGCTTGATATGATTTCAATTTTCTTGAATTTGTTGAGGCTTGTTTTGGGTCCTATCATGTGGTTTAATTTTGAAAATATTTCATGTGCATTTGAAAAGAAAATGTATTTTGCTTCTTTGAGATGAAAGGTTCTCTCTGTGTGTCTCTCTGTCTCTGACTCTCTCTCTCTCTCTATATATATATATGTATATATATGCACACACACATATGTATATAGGTATATATGTGTATACCTATATGTGTGTATATGTATGTATGTATATTATATATAGAGAGAGAGCGGGGGAGTCCATTTGATCTAATGTGTTTTTCAGTTCTACAATATTCTTATTGGTATTTTGTTTGGAAGATCTATCCATTATTGACAGTGGGGTATTAACTTTCTTTGCTATAATTTTGTTGTTGTCTATCTCTCTCATGAATTCCTCCAAGAATTTCATTTATTTGGATGCTTCTATGTTGGGAGCATATATGATTATAATATTTATGTCTTCTTGAAGGATTCTTCACTTGATAACTATGAAGTGTCCTTTTGTGTCTCTTCTTATGGCCTTTCTTTCGAAGTCTATTTCTTCAGATATAAGTGTTGCTGCTCCAGGTTTTGTTTCCTGTCCATTTGCTTGGAATATTTTTATCCAACCCTTCACTTCTGTCTGTGTAGGTCTTGTTTCCCAAGGTGGGTGTCTTGTAGGCAGCATATGTGTGGTTCATGTTTTCTTATCCATTCAGCTACCTTATATCTTTTGATTGGGGAATTTAATCCATTTACATTTAAGGTTATTATTGTTAGGTACATATCTATTGCCATTTTACTTGTTTTGTACCAGTGTTCCTCTCTCTCTCTCTCATTCTTTTTCTTCCTGTCCCTTTAGAATATCTTCCAATGTGGGTTTGGTGGAGTTGTATTCCTTTAGCCTTCTTTTGTCCAGGAAGCTCCTTATTTTGAATTCCATTTTAATTGAGAGCCTTGCTGAATAGAGTAGTCTTGGTTGCAGGTCTTTGGTTTTCATTGGAATATGCTTTGCCATTCCCTTTGGCTTATAGTGTTTCGGTTGAGAAGTCAGCTGCTAGCCTCAGTGAGACTCCTTTTTGGGTTACTTCCTGTTTCTCCCCTGGTGCCCTTAAGATTCGTTCTTTGTCTTTGGATTTTGCCATTTTAATTTTGATGTGTCTTAGAGTGTGCCCCTTTGGATTCTTCTTTGTTGGGGCCCTCTCTGCTTACTGGATTTATATGGCTTTTTCTCTCATCAAATTAGGGAAGTTTTCCATCATTACTTTTTCAAAGAGGTTTTCTATTCCTTGCTTCTCTTCTCCTTCCAGTATCCTTATTACATTACTATATGGATATTATTCCATTTCATGCTGTTCTGCCTTTCCCTTAATACCAATTTGGGGTTTTTTTAATCTTTTTTTTCAATTTCTTGCTCTTTCTGCATATTTTTTTCTACCTTGTCCTCCAGCTCACTGACTGGATCCTCTGCTTCATCAAGCCTGTTTTTGATTCCTTATATTGTTTTCTTCAATTCAGAAATTGTATTCTTTATTTCTTCTTGGATCTTGTTGATTGCTTCTATGTCTCTTTTTATGCTGGTATAGTTTGCAGTAAGTTCTTCATAGTTTTCCTGTAGTTTTTGGTAATTAACACTGATCTTTGTGAACTTCCTTACAACCTTTGTTTTGAACTCAATATCTGATCGTTGACTTGCCTCTATTTCATTTAGCATTCTTTCTGAGTATTCCTTCTTTCCTTTCAATTAGGTGTTATTTCTTTATCTTCCCATTATTTGTGGGACTCTTCTCATTTGCTTCTGCTTCTTACATTGATCTGTTTTTCTTCTTGTCTTTGTGATTTGAACTTCTATAGTAGGAGGCCTGTGAGATTTAGTGGTACAGAATCTTGATCTCCTGAATTTGTTGCTCATGGGATGCCCTTTATGCCTTTTATGCTTGTTCTTCATAATTGGGTTTTGATTGTTTTGAGGTCTTTCTTTGGTGGGTACTTCCCTCCAGGTTATTGACTGAGAATCACTCTTCCTACCACATCTTGTGTGCTATCGTGCAGGTGCTCCCATAACAAAACCACAAAGCCCAGGAAACAAATCCTTTCCCTCTAAAATAACTTCCCCACAATCCTACTATCAATTGCAAATGAACCAGTATTAATCATGGTATAAAGAGATTAAGACTATTATAAGAAAGGAGAGGTGATATGAGATGATCTCCTGAAAGAAAATGATTATGAAAGGGTAGAGGGAGAAGCATTAATAAGAGTTGAGCCTTAGAGCAATGGAAAGAGTGAAGGTAAAATTTATATCATAAGTAAAATGGGAATGAACGATGTGGAATGGATTATGAGAAGAAAGCATATTATTAGGTTTAAGCAGAAATTAAACAAATATAAAATAAAGTAAGAGACAGAAAGGAAAATATAATTAATAATATAAATAATTAATAAAAATATATAACCAAATTGGAGGGTAGGGTCCACCACAATACTATCAACAAGAAATGAGCTAAAATTAACATAGATGGCATGGGAATAAGAGGGGAAAAGAAACAAAGAAAAGTCTAAGTGATATTTAGAAGAATGGGAAGTGATTTTGAAATGTTAGAGGGAGAGCAAATACTAAAAGTGAGGAACAACAATCAAGGTAAGAGAGGGGAAAATTACAATTTGGGATGTAAGGAGAAAGTAAAAAAGTAAAAAAGGGGGAATAAAGAAAAATAAAAGGTCCAAATAAAAGAGAAATAGAAGAAAGACAAAAAAGAAAAAAACAGGTTAAGATGGCAAAATTAAAATTGGAGACCAAAAAAAGTGTAGGAGAGGGAACCTGCACAATTTGATATTTGAAATAGATTAGTGGAGCTCTAGAGATAAAATTGAAAAAAAAAACAATGAAAAACAACTACCCTACCCACACACAACCAAGTAGCAAAGATTGTTAAAGGTGGAGAGAGAACATGTGTATTTTAGAAGCAAAGAAAAAGGATGTGAGATGACCCTTGACAAGAAAAGTTTTGTTTTGTTTTGTTTTTTTGTCTGGATGAGGGAGAAACAGTAAGAATGCAAAATGGAAACAAGCTACAGCAAGAGAGGAGACAAAATTTGAAATAAAAATAATGCAAGGAAAGTAGAAGGTAAAACGGGCTAAGAGGAGGCAGGGGCAAAATATGTGAATTGAAATATGCCATAGTATAAAATCTAGTGACTTAATGTGTACAAACTTGTTGGACAAGAAATGAATGTTAAATAAACTATGCAGGAATGAAATGATTGCAAATCATGGAGAAGACCACAGTGGCTTTCCTGTCCATAGCCTCTTATATTTACCACTGTTTTTTTTTTTTATTTTCTGGATCTGTTTCTGGTGATGTCAGATGCTGACCCTGTCTGACCTTAGGCAATCTGTTCCATACTTCCAGGGATCTGTTGTCCATGGCTGTTTCTTTCAGTGGTTAATCTGTTCACTCTATAGTCAGCAATCAGGTTTAAGCATCATAGGGCAGGACTGAATCCCTCTGGGGGTCACGGTTCTTGTTTCCCTCAGGCTACTGCTCCTCAGAAGGGAGTGGTCTGCCTCAGCAGGATGGTTGCTGCCATATGGGGAGTGGCTCAGCACTGGGATTGTGATGCTTACTCTCTCAGTTCTCTCCCCAAGGCCTCTGTCCCCAATCTCTCCTCAAGTTTCTCTAGTCCACTCTGTACCCCTCTTTGCCACAAATCTACTGTCTCTAGCTCTCTTTGGTTGATAATCTGGTCACTCTGCACTCAGCAGTCAGGCTTAAGCACCACAGGACCAGGGCAGATACCTTCCTGGGGTCAGGACTGTTGTTTCTCCCTCAAGCTGCTGCTGCTCAGGGGAGTGGTCTGCCTGAGCACAGTTCTGGGATCCCAGCATCTATTGTCTCAGTTCTCTCCCAAAGCTTCAGTCCCAAGTATCTCTTCAGGGGTCTCTAGCCCACTCTGCTCCTGCCTTTGCCAGAGCCCAGAGTGAGTGGCTACAAAGGAAAATGTGTATGTTGGCCATTTAAATGGCTGTTGCATCTTCAGCCTTCTGTCTCTGGCAGAGAGCAACCCTGCTGCTTTTTGGTGTTCATTGTTACTTATGTACTTTTTGGGCTCTGGTGCTCTAGGCTGGGAATCTAGCTTAAGGTTTAAACCCCATTCTTTTCAGGGAGATCCAATGGGCTGCTTAATTATCCCTCCAGTGCTGCAGCCCATGTGCACCCAGAGAGCCCTCTCAAGTCTCTACTATACTCTTTATCAAGCAGGTTATACCGAAGCTGATTCTTCTGTCTTTCCAAAGTGATATGGCTTCTCTCTGGCTATTGCTTAGTTGTTTGTTCCATGTGGTTTTTCCACAGTTGAGTTGTAATTCCAGAATGGCCCTGGGATGAGGTTAGTGTGACCTCCATTCACTCCTCTGCCATCTTCTCCTCCCCTCCAAAACAATCTTGAGAAAAGAAAAAGCTAGATGCATCACACTTCCTAATTTTAAAATACATTACAAAGCTGCAATAATGAAAACAGCATGCTACTAGCATAAAGACAGGCATATATTACAGAACATAGTGGAATAAAAATCCAAAAAATAAATCCACACATATATGGTCAACTGACCTTTGACAAGGGTGCCAGAAATACAGCATGGGGAATGTAAAGTCTCTTCAATAAATGGATAGCCATATACAAAAGAAAAAAAGTTACTTTATCTTACACCATACACAAAAATCAGTTCAAAATTAATGAAAAACTTAAAGATAATATCCAAAACTATAAAACTCCTAGGAAAACACATGGGGGAAGCTTTATGACATTGGTCTCTGGATATGATATCAAAAGCTTTGTCAACAAAAATAAAAATAAACAAGTGGGAATACATCAAAATAAAAAGCTCTGAAGAGCAAAGATAATAGAGTGAAAATCAACCAACAAAATGGGAGAAAATTTTTGTGACCGATATGCCTGATAGAAATTACTTTCCAAAATATACAATCAACACCTACAACTCAAGAACATAAAGCAACTTTATGAAAAAATGGTATAGAACTTGAGTAGAAATTTCTCTAAAGAAGGTATGCAAATGACCAATAAGTATGCAAAAAAGGCTGGATGGATGTCACTGGCCATTGGGGAAATTCAAATCAAAACTTCAGTGAGATAGACTTCCCAACTGTTAGGATGGCTATGGTCAGTAAACAAAAGAGAGCTGCTGTGAAGATGTGAAGACATTGGAACCCTCATGCATAGCAGTGTTGGTGGGAATGCAAAATGGTGCAATCACTATGGGAAACAGTATGGAGTTTCCTTGGAAAAGTAAAGATAGAATTACCATATGATCTAGCAAACCCACTTCTGAGTTTTTATCCAAAAGAATTGAAATCAGGACTTTGACAAGATATTAGCACTCCCATAATCACTGTAGCACTAATTCACAACAGTCATGATGTGGAAAAAACTTAATGTCCAAATACACACTCATACAAATGAGATACTATTCGGCTTTGTAAAAAAAGGTAAATGTTTCAGTAGGTTATAATATAGATGAAATTCAAGAACATTATGCTAATAAAATAAGCCAGTCACAGGAAAACAAAAGCTGAATGATTCCACTCATAGATGCAATATCTGAAATAGTCAAATTCATAGAATTAAAAAATGGAATGCTAGTTGCTGGGGGCTAGGGAGTGGGAAATGAGGAGTAACTAATCAATAGGCATAAGGTTTCAGTTAAGTAAGATGAGTAAGTTCTAGAAATCTGTGGTATGACATTGAATCTCTAGTTAACAATACTATGTCATAGTGATTTTAAATCAATGTGCAGCAAGAATTTTTAAAACATTCAATACCTGACTATTTAGTCAGAAGCACTGACCACTTTTCCCTTGGATTGTCAAATGAAAATGACAACAGCCAACACAACAATAGGCATCCTGTGTGAATGAGTCAAAATTATACTTATTTTTTGTCAGATTGGCAAAAAATATATATTTTTACAGTGCCTCAGAATTTTAGTAGCTTACATGTGCCATCAGATGAAAAGGGTTGAAAATCACTGCTGTATTGTACACTTAAAATTTTGTTAACAAAATAAATCTCGTGTTCTAACTACATTAAAATAAAATTCACAGAAGTCCTTTGTCGCATTCTTCAGTGCATAACATGTAACCCCTTTTCAGGAAGACTGCTGCATAGATTTGAAGCTTAGACAGAGAGATTTTGGCCATTTGCCAAAGTCCCACAGCCTGTCCATGAATAGATCAGAAGTGAATAATTCCTCAAGAATAAAAACAAACTTTAATAGTGTCAGACCCATCTGAGAGGAAAGCCTCTGGCTTCTGAGGTATTTATGGGGTGAAACTGTCTATTCGAGTCAAAAAGAACACACTGGTTCAGCTATAAGATTTACAGTAATTTTCCCTCATTTGTTCATTTATAAAATAAGTATAGAAGATACATGGGAGTCCAGGGACTCTACTTGGTGCTGTGCTTCACCATAAACAAAGACCTGCTCAGTCTTGCAGGAGACAAAGTCAAAATCTGAGACTAGTTTCACTGTAATGCGAAGCAGAAGTTGGAGAGTGGGCAGAAGAAAGGAAAGATGGGCTTACAGGCCTGGACCACAGTGATAACATTAGCGAACACCTGAGCTCAGTGATCTTTTGCAAGTTCTTTGCCCCATGTATGCCTCCCTGTCTTCATTGTGAATGGGAATGATTGTTTTTTCATCATATGTGTGTTGTGAAACTTAAATAGGTTTATATATATATATATATATTAATTGGCATAAATGTAATAATATAGTAATATTATGAGTACAAACATGAATATGCATATTGAAAACCCTACCTTCTAAGTCCTGCAAAGTTAAGGGGGTGATGTCATTGTGGTGGCATATTGGTAGGTCTAGGATTTGAACCCTGGAAGTCAGGTTCTAAAGTTTGTGCCCTTCACCTCACTCAGTGCTACCTCAACCCCAGGCTACATGTCTCAGAATGGCCAAAGTAGGGGATAGCATCCCAGAAGTCATCATGCTTCAGGTAGACTTTGGCCACTGTTAGCATTTACTAAGCATTTGGGTGCAGTAGAATGAAGAGTGCATCTTTTGACCTAGATGAGCAGTTAGAATCCCCACTCCAACACAATCCAAAGTGCAACTTTAGTGTCTTTACCCCTTAGTCTCTTCATGTGTCACATGGAGATGATGGAAGGCTGTTGACTAGATGAATGGAGTGTTCATGTGTAAAGTAAGAGAAGCTTCTGGAATATAGCAAGTGCTTGGTAGGTCCCCTTCCAGTACCTCACATCATTTTCTGGCATTCTTGCTGCTCCATCCACTATCACACAGGGAATCTTTCTCAAACATTTACTTCTTACTTATGTTGCCCAGGAAAGAGCTTCCGAGTCCATTCTTCTCTCCTCTTCTCATTCCTCAATGCACCCACATCTCCTTCTCAGTGACCATGGCAAGTTGCTCCTCTTCTGTGCATCCTCTAGGAGATCTCTGTGTTTTACCCTTGGTCATCTTTGCTCATTCACCCATTCACCTTCTCACCTCACACTCTGCACATCCATATACAGACAGGACCTAATCCCACAGCCCAGCTCCTATTGTTCCCCCTCCATTCCCTAGACAACACCCATATATTTGACTTGAACTCAGGATTTTTTTTGTTCAGAATTCTGTGGATTTTCTACTCCACCATTTTGCTGTGTCCACAATCTGTATTTTAAGTCTTCTTTAGAAACTCTGCAATTTGACTAGACTGTTTTAAGACAAATTATTTTAATATTTTGAAAGGTTTACACAAATAAGAGATAAAAATTGACTAATTTATCCAAAGTAATCGTAATCTCAAATGTTGTATTTAAAAGATTTTAAAAAAGAATTCAACTTCAGTTAAAAACCATAAAGTCTGAACCAAGATAATATTAGTTTTACACTGAGAAAAAGAATAGGAGAAAGAGAAGCTGTGTGAATGGGCAACAAAAGAGAGGGTTCAATGAAAACAAAATGAGAGAAAAAAAGTACTGAGACTAAGGAGCAATCCCAATCTTATTTGTAAGATTTAAAGGTGCAGGTCTTGAGAAACACTCTACTGAAACTTTGTAAGCATAACCCTGTCCTCTCTTCAAGGCTAACTTTCTTTAAAAAGTTGTCTAAACAAGCAGTCTCCCTTTCTTTATCTCTAATTCATTCTTCAGCTCATCTCTACTTGGTTTGTTCACAAAAATCTACTGCAACTGTACTCATAAAGGTTTCAGACAATTTTCTCATTCTCAAACCCAACAGTCAATATTTTCCCCTGATCTTACTTTATATCATAGCATAATTTGACAGAGCTATCTACTTCTTTTTCTACCAATATTCTCCTTTCCCAGATTCTATGATGCCACATACTCACAATTTTTCACCATCTACTTATTCTCAACTTTTCTTCTTCTTTTTTATTTTTAATATGTAATTTTTTATTTTAATTGCTGTTAAATTACAGTTTTCTGTCTTTCACTCCCATCTCAGCTCATGCACCCATCTCTCCCCACCACCCTCCCATTTCCACCCCCCCTAGTTTATGTCCATGTGTTCTTTATATTGTTTCCAGTAAACCCTTCCCCTTTTCTCCTGAAATTCCCCTGAACTTCCCTCCCCTCTCCACTCTGGTCACTGTCAGCCTGTTCTCTATTTCAGTGTCTTTGGTTATATTTTGCTTGTTTGTTTGTTTTCTTGTTTAGGTTCCTGTTAAAGGTGAGATCATATGGTATTTGTCTTTCAATGCCTGGCTTATTTCGCTTAGCATAATGCTTTCCAGCTCCATCCATGCTGTCGCAAGGGTAGGAGCTCCATCTTACTTTCTGCTGTCTAGAATTCCATTGTGTAAATGCATCATAGTTTTTTGATCCATTCATTTACAGATGGGCACCTGGGTTGTTTCCAGAACTTAGCTATTGTAAGTTGTGCTGCTATGAACATTGGGGTGCATAGGTTCTTTTGGATGGGTGTTTCAGGATTCTTAAGATATAATCCTAGCAATGGAATTCCTGTGTCAAAAGGCAGATTCATTTTTAATTTTCTGAGGAAGTTCCATACTGTTTTCCCTAGTGGTTGTACCAGTCTGCAATCCCATCAATAGTGCACTGGGGTTCCCTTTTCTCCACAACCTCTTCAACACTTGGTGTTTGTTGCTTTGTTTATGATGGCCATTCTGACCAGTGTGAAGTGGTATTTCATTGCAGTTTTAATTTGCATCTCTCTGATACCTAGTGATATTGAACATCTTTTCATGTGTCTCTGGATCTCTGAGTGTCCTCCTTGGAGAAGTGTCTATTCAAGTCCTTTGCCCATTTTTTAATTGGGTTGCTTGTCTTAGAGTGGAGTCATGTAAGTTCTTTATATATTTTGGAAATTAAACCCTTGGTTGAGGTATCATTGGCAAATATGTCTTTCCATACAGTTGGTTCTGTTTTTATTTTAATATTGTTTTCCTTAGCCATGCAGAAGCTTTCTATTTTGATGAGATCCCATTTGTGTATTCTTTCCTTTATGTCCCTTGCTCTAGGGGACATGTCAGTAAAAATGTTGCTGTGTGAAATATCTGAGATTTTTCTGCCTGTGTTTTCCTTTAGGACTTTAATGGTATCACAGTTTATATTTAAATCTTTCACCACCTTGACTTTATTTTTGTGTATGATGTAAGTTGGTGCTCGAGTTTCATTTTTTTCTATGTAGCTGACCAGTTCTCCCAGCACCATTTGTTGAAGAGGATATTGTTACTCCATTTTATGTTGCTGACCCCCTCGTCAAATATTAACTGACCGTAGAGACTTCAGTTTATTTCCGGGCTCTCTGTTCTGTTCCATTGGTCTATCTGTCTGTTTCTATGACAATACCAGGCTGTTTTGATTACAGTGGTCTTGTAATACAATTTGATATTAGGTATTCTGATTCCTCCTACTTTGTTCTTCTTTCTCAAAATTGCAGCAGCTATTCAGTTTCATTTATGATTCCATATAAATTTCTGCAATGTTGGTTCTACATCTGTGAAATATGCCATTGGTACTTTAATAGATATTACATTGAATGTGTAAATTGCTTTGGGTAGTATGGACGTTTTGATGATGTTAATTCTTCCAATCTATGAGTATGGTATATGTTTCCATTTGTTTGCGTCTTTCTTGATTTCTTTCTTCAGTGTTGTGTAGATTTCTGCATACAGGTCTTTTACCTCCTTGGTTAGATTTATCCCTAGGTATTTTATTTTTCTTTTGCTATATTGCATGTGATTTATTTCTTGATTTCTGCTTCTGCTGTTTCATTGTTGGTATACAAAAATACCTTTGATTTCTGGATATTGACTTTATATCCTACTGTTTTGACAATTCATTTATTACATCAAGCATTTTTTTCCGAGTCTATAGGATTTTCTATGTACACTATCATGTCATCTGCAAACAGTGACAGTTTTGTTTCCTCCTTTCTGATTTGGGTGCCTTTTATTTCCTTTTCTTGTCTGATCCCTGTGGCTAAAACTTCCAGTACTAAAACTTTCAGTTCTATATTGAATAGAACTGGAGAAAGTGGACAGCCTTGTCTTATTCCCGATCTTAGTGGAAAAGATTTTAGTATTTGCCCATTGAGTATGATGTTGGCTGTAGGTCTCTCATATATGGTCTTTATTATGTTGAGGAATGCTCCCTCTATTCCCACTAATCATACCTAATATCTTTTTTTCCAGAAATATGAAATGCATTTAGAAAATAAACTAGATACTTGATCAAATGAGAAAATAATTTTAAAGAAACCTCTCATCATTAAGACTATACTTTCAGGGATCATTTCTATAGTTCGTTACTAAAGAAACCTCTCATGAGAAAAATAATCTTGAGACTGACTGACTAAACATTTGCTAACCATCTTTTCTTCATTATTAACTTCCATGAGAGCCTCAGGAACAGCTTAACAGGTACCCACTCTACTCACAATAGCCCAAGGCAACCCAAAGAAGTACAGGGATGCTTCTAATTCCCAGCTTGCTAAATATTTGTTTCTCCATAGATGGGG
>JAPYXV010001801.1:0-13743 GCA_028533065.1 Trachops cirrhosus | reverse complement strand
AAGAACTTATGACACATGGACATGAACTAAAGGGGGGAATGTGGGTGGGAGAGAGTGTGCAGGGTGGAGGGGAATGAAGGGGGGATAATAGGACAACTGTAATAGCATAATCAATAAAATATATTAATTTAAAAAAAGCATAAAGAGGGGTGGTGAGGACCTGGGGCTGGGCACTGTAAAACAAAAGAGGCTCTGTAGAAGTAAGGATGGCGGCAATGGGTCAACTACTATGGCTGCCCTTGCCAAGGCAGTGGGTCCACTTATAGCTGGTCACTAAAGCCTTGGCAGCCCCTGCCCAGGTCTCTGAGGGCAAAGAGTGGGCTCCATGCTCCCTCTAGTGGCAGCATAAATAAACAGCCTCAGCCCTGGCTGGTGTGGCTCAGTGGATTGAGTGCTGGCCTGCCAACCAAGGGGTCGCCAGTTCAATTCCCAGTCAGGGCACATGTGTAGGTTGCAGGCCAGGTCCCCAGTAGGGGGTGCACAGGAGGCAACCATACACTTCTCTCTCCCTTCCCCTTGAAAAAGAAAAAAGAAACAGCCTGAGGCCTACCTCCAGCCAGCCTAGGGCCCCTGACTCCCCACCCCAAACCTACCCCCACCCTTATGGGTCCGTGATGCAAGGGAGAAGTTCCTGACAGTGACCTGATTCAGAAGGGGCACACCCCTGGCTCTGAGATGTCTCTCCACCAGGCTTTCCCTTCCTGTGCCCCAGACTCCTCTTTGAGGGGCCCAGCAATGATGTAACTTACAGAAGACCCAACCGAACAGGGGCCACCTGTCCTCACACTTGTGTATTGTTACAGGCTTGGGGATTGTTGCAGGACAGGGAGAGGCCTGGTGGCGCCATGAGCACAGGCCTGGGTCATCACGCCCAGCCTGACCTTGGGAGTCCCGGGTGCTAAGGTGGTCAGCCCTCCCAGAGACCCTCATCGGGGAGATGGTCATATCTGCCAACTCCTCTGGGCAGCCTGTGCAACCTCTAGCTGGCTCCCCTTCACCTGCACCCCACTCCCCCACATCACTCTGGTCAGAATCTGGCCCCACAACTTATGAGCCTGCACCTTGGGACATGGGGCAAGTTCTGTAGCTGGGATATGTTCCTCCCTTTGACAAGAAATAAGCACACACACACAGGCACACCTTGCATCTTCTCCAGGAGCCAAAAATGCAGTTGCCATTGATTTGCAACTGAGCTAAAAATAACTGCCAGACTCCAGCCAGGACTGGGAAAATATCCCATTGCTAGGAGACATCTGTTACCAGGAGACTGCCATTGCTAGGCGACAGGGTTGCCTTAGTGACAGCTAGGCCCTGAGTCATCCTCAGCCCTAGCTACTCCGCCCCCTTCCCCGGTAGGAGGGACCTGGGTCCTAGGAGGAGGGGGAAAGAAGGTTGGGAACAGAGGCTAGAAAGCAGCAGAGACCCACCACCTGCCATTGTCCTCCCAGGGCCACCACAGCCACCCCAGGCAGGGAGGTTCTCATTCTTGTGCGTGTCCATTCGGGCTGTGGAGTGTGGAGCACAGCCAGACACATCTGAGGCCTGCCCACCCCACAGGGCCCTTCCCCAGGCACTCTAAGGGCCCCTGCCTCTGGGCAGGGCCTGAGGCAGTGAGGGCACAGTGTCCATCTGTTGGCTGCATAGTAGGAAGCTTCAGAGACATCCTAATTGCTATTGAGCATGCGGCTCTCACCGTGCACTGTGCTGGGATCCTCAGGGCACCCCAGAGACCCCAGAGCCATTTCTGAGGGGGGAACACTTGCCTAAGGCCCCACTCAGGGAGAAATTATTTGGGCCTAGACAGGTGGCTCCAGTGCACACGTACCACCCCAGAGCCCCCAAGGAAAGGCCAGATAACCTCCTGTGAGGAGGCTGGGGGTGTTTCAGAGTCACTGCCCCAGGCCTCAAGAGCTGTGAGGCGTGACCCCATTAATGGCATCCCCATCCCCTGAAGTGACAGTGGCTCTCTCTCCCTTAGTTCCAATGCCTAAGGGCAGGATGGGTCAAGAGCCTTCAGTCCTCATTTCCCATGATTCGAGCTGGAATCCCCCAGCAGCCTGTACTGGGGAGACAAGGGAAGGGTGCTGCAGGTGAGATGTGCTCCAGGTGAGTTCATGCTGTAGGTGAGGCATTTAGTGCCCTCCTGCCCTGGAGGAAGGCCATGTGGCAGAAGCTCCAAGAATAAGGGGCAAGGCTGTGGGCTGGCAGTTCTGGAGACTCAGGGCTTGGCAGTCTATAGGGCAGAGACTCGAGAGGAGGGGGACCGCGTGTGCACTATAAAGTGATCCCTCCACACCATGGGGAGAAGAGGTAGGGGACAACAGGTTAGACCAGTGAGGAGGAAGCTGCCATCAGCCATGGAGAAGAGGGATACTTGGCACAGGGAGCAGTGACAGAGGTAGAAGGCAAGCCACCCACAGGTGTTCGGGAGGCAGGCCTTCCGCGGCATATTTCATATCCCCCTGAGTAGCTCCTCTTCACTCAGATTTTTCCAAGACAGGAGGACTTCTCAGGCCCCTTTGGGGGCACAGCTCGCTCTCTGCCTGAGGCTCTGACACCTGCTGAGGGGCAAGAGCCACCCTTCCCCAAGCATTCACTGAAACCCCGCCCACCAGGCGGGGCAACCTCCAGATGGGGCCCATGCCAGCCTGCGCCGGGCACGTGGGGTAGAGGCTGAGCTGGAAGGCCAGCTGCCAGACTCGTTCGCACGCTGGAGGTGAGTAGATGGGTTGGACAACTCTCTTTTTCAGTCACCCCAAATGTCCTCACGCATCGCAGCCTGCCTGCCCACGCCACGCTTCCTCCTTCAATTCGTGTCAGCGCAGGGACGAGACTGACTCCTCAGTTCCTGCCCCACCACACAGCCGCCTGCGCCAAAGCCGGCGCTCCACACGCAGCCAGAGCAGCGCCAGCCCCAAAACCAGCCAAGGTCCAGCCAGCCCAGCTCCCCCTGCTGCCTCCCCCATCTTCGCTGGGCCCTGCTTCCCGTTATAACACTGCAAACACCAAACACCAGCTGGCTTCAGTTCTGTGAAGAAACCCTCTCAGGGGGCCTCCTTCCCAGCCCTGAGGCTCTTTCCCTGACGCGAAGACCCTATTCTGCTCTCCTCACATCTGGCCCCTTCCCTGTCTCTGTTCCCGAGAGACCTCAGGATCAGTACTATTAGCTTCCATCCTCCTCCCCAAGTCTGCTGGGAGGCCTGGCAAGATGGCCCAGACAGCCCTCCACACCTACTTGCCACATCCCACCTCCTCTGCCTTCTCTCTCAGCCTGGTCCTTACAAAGCAGGCGCTGCCCCCCCCCTCCAGTCTATTCCAGAGGGAGCTTGCAGGCTCCTTAAGGTCTCTGCACTTTCACACCCGTTCCTGTACCACTTCGCTATTTCACCCTTGGGGTCTCAGCTCAGGTGTCATGTCCTCAGGAGCCCTACCATCACGTGGCCCTCTTCAACTTTCGTTGCACTCAAAATAAATCACTCAGAAATGATCTGCTGGTCACTTGTTTCTCAGCTCTGCGGGTGTGTGTTCCCCACTAACGCCCGGCCTGACGCCCAGCAGGTGAGCACATGTGAGGGCCTTGAAAGGGGACTGACCGCCCACTCTGCAGGAGGTGCGGGAAGGGTAAGGGGTCAGGCCCTTCTTGTCCCTGCAGGTGGCAGCCAAGGGTTTGGACGCACGGACCGGCCTTGAGCACCGTAGGACCGACCGCGCAGCCCTGAGCCAACCGCCAGTGCCGAAGGGCTTGAGTCTTCTTTGCACCTCAGGATTAGGGGTCCCCACCGCTCCGCGGAGGCAGGACTAGCTCCAAGTCCGCTTTCCGGCCGCGCGCCCTGCCCTCTCCTCGCTTCCCTTCCTTTCTTGCCCTCCTCTTGCCCTTCCCTCCTGTCCCCGCGCAGCCGCGCGCCCGGGTTTGTTATTGTGAGGGCGCCCGCGGCGAAGGTGGGGGCGGGGTGCGTGCCGGAACTGGCGCGTGCCAGTGGGCGCCCCAGCGGGAGCGCGCGGTGCGCGCGGCAGGGCGGGGCGGGGCTCGGCATCTTCGCCGCTCCTCCCGGGCTCCCCAACCCGGATTGGCTCCCGGTACCGGGAGCGCGCGAGGGCGCGGCGTGTAGGGCCGGGCGGGGGGCGCGCGAGGCGCGGAGGAGCGTAGGGAGGAGGGTGGAGGAGGAGCGCGGGGAGGAGCGCGAGGGGAGGGAGAAGGCGCCCGCCTGGCTCCCTGCAAAGCGGCCTTATTTATCTGGGCACAGCCTCAGCCTCCCCGGTGGGAGGCTTGGGGCGGCTGATCCTCTCCCACCGGGGAGCTCCTCTCGGGGTGCGGCCGAGGTGTCCGGCCAGGCCGGGGCACCGGGCGCGGGGTGCGGCCCGGCCCTGCTGGCCAAGCGAGCACCTCTGCCGACTTCCCGCTTCGCCAGCGCCCATGCCGGGCTCCCCATGACGGGAGGACGCCCGGCAAACAGCGTGGCATGAGCCAGGAGCCCGGGCCAAGGTAAGGTGTGTGCTCCCGGACAGGCTGCGGGATGGGGAGGGGCCAGGCTACCCCACGGAGGCGACCACAATGAAAGGATGGGGAGGGGGCTTGAGACGGCGCCTCTGCCACCCCCGAGGTCTTACGTAACCGTAGCCCCTTCCCTGACCGTGGCCGCTGGGCGTCGGGACCCGCCAGGCCTTCCCACAGCCCCCTTACCCCAATGGAGGGCCTGGTCGCGACCCACTCCCCATAGCAACTGGACCTAGACTGTGGGTCAGTGCCATCTGATCATGTCCCGTGGCAGTGAAATTGCAGGCCCCCAGATGGCCTGGCTAGGTGAAGTCCTGGACCACCGCTGAGCCCTGTGCCCCCTGCCTCAGCACCATGAGCCCCTGGGCCTATGAGAGAGGTGTTATACTTCGGTCGGAACCTTAGCCTGAGAGCCTGTCTGTCCCCTGGACACCTGGCCCTATATGGAGCTGCCACAGTAGGAGAAGGAGGGGACAGGAGGGAGCTGGGTTCATGACTGGTTCTGGAGGAAGGGTCAGGCCATGACCAAAGCTAGAGGGCCTCACAAGAGGAAATGGGTACCCTGAGACTTGGTGGGGAGGGGTCCTGTATTCCTGGAGTTTGAGTGGGTGGGGAAAATGGCACATCAATCACTCTGGAAGAAGAGAAGTCCTGGGTGTTGGAGCCTTAGGGAGCCCACGGCCCAGTGGCCACTCCTCCAGCCCCTCCCCGCCTCTGCATAGGAAGCCTTCCCTCCGGGGAGAGAGCAGATGGTGGATGCCACCTCACCTGCCCCCTCCATCAGGTCCCTCCCCACACCAGCCACCTCTTAGGGTCCAGTAACCAGAGTCAGCTTAGGCCTCCCTGGTGCCAGGCGGGCACAGGGCCCCTTCTTCCACCAGAGTTTTTTTTTTTTTTGAAGGCTGCTGGACAGCCGCCTGGGCACAGAAGGCCTGGTCTGCTTTGGGGTCCCACAGGACTGTTGGAGAACTGCTGCTTCAACAGGAGGTGACCGCAGGGCTGGGCCAGAGCTGTCTGGAGAGGAGAAAAAGCCCTGGCCCCGTTGTGAACATGGGCAGTGCAGGACAGGCACCCCAGGACGCAGCTGCCCCAGCGCCTGTTCCCCCTACTGCAACCACCCCTCGCCTTGGGCCAAGCCTATGGGCACCTCTAACATTGGGGAGGTTCATGGGAGAGGTGCCACCCTCTGGCTCACACCCACTTTCAGGGCACTTGAGCAAGTCCTGTCTCCCACTGATGAGAAGAAAACAAGTGGACCTGAGGTTGGGGGACCTGGCGCCCTTGAAACAGCTGGGCCCAGGCCCAGGAAGGCCTGCACTGCTGAAAGCCAGGGAGACATCTCACCCCGAGGTAGGGGAAGGAGCTACTTGGCTGGCCTGCTCTATTGCCCGCAGCCCCTGTTTTGTGACATGCATCCCACAGGCTGGCATGGGGGAGGAGTGGAGGCGACAGTGAAGGAAGGTCTGTGGGGTCAGCGGGTGGCCCAGAACATTCCCCACCGGTGGACTTCGGCTTCAATCAGACGAGGCCCAGAGGGTGGGCTGCAGGGAAGCAGGGGGAGGGATTGAGGCAGCTGCCCAAGCAGCACGCACTAGACACCCCAGGCCTGGGCCCTGGGGGGACCAGGTCCTTTGGAGTAGAGGGTCTGAGATGAGGCCTGGAACCCAACATCCACTCCCCAAGGCACCCAGTCTGACACGGCTGAGCTGCCCTGAGTTTGGCCAAGAGACTGTTGGAGCATGAACTCCAGTCTGTCTCGGGGCCATGCTCTCCCTTCCCAGAGTCCCTGGTGCCTGGGTGGGGCAGCCTGCACCCCAGCAGCATCTCCAAGCTGGGGGTGGGAGGAGAGCGCTGCTGGTAGGACATGTGCAGAGTGGCAGGGATGTGAATATGCCTGAGTCACGGGCTTGTCATGGAGTGTGTCAGTCCGCACCACGCCCCCAATCCCAGGCTGCCCTAGTCGTCACCCCAGCACCTGGGGCTTCCACCACAGATTGATCTATGTGAGCTTTCCTGGCTCCGTGGCCCTCAGCAGGCAGGGGGGGCTGGTCAGTGCAGACTTTGCTGGGGCCAGGTCACAGATTGTCCAGGGCAGGCCGCATCTCATGGGGGCATCAGGGATGGAGGAAGAGTCCTCTGAGGTGGGGGTCATGCGGGGTGAAGAATTTTTTTGGAATGAACAGTCTAAAAGAAGAGTGTCCCAGTGGTGGATGTGCGGCTTGCAGCCCCTGCAAGGAGAGCAGGGGTGTGACAGGGACAATAGTGGGAGAGAACACCAGCCCCAGGACCCCAAACTGGGAAGGCATAGGGTTGGAAGAGCAGAACAGGACAGAGAAAGGAGGCCACAGGGGGTGCACCTGGCCAGCGACAGGCCAGCCAGGGGCCCTTGGTTGCCCTCTGGACCAGTGTGCTTGGCCTGCACTTTGGGGGTCAGACAGATGGAGATCTTGGGGTCAAATCCCAGCTTTGTGCAACTTCTAAAAATTTACTCTCTGAGCCCTGATTTTCCCATCATGGTCAGGCAGTGCCTGAAAGGCTCAGACCAGCAGTGAGGGGCATGGTGCTGGGAAGAGAAGGATCACTAGCTTCCCTCCCTCCTGGTGGTGCCTGTCCCCTTCTCCTTAGGTCTGGCCAGATTATAGGGGACAGGCAGCCAGCTTCCGTAACACTGCAGCTCTAAAGGGAGTCTCAGCCAAAAAGGAGACTTGAGTTGTCCTCTTCCCAAGGGTCTGAATAACTGCAAGGCCCACCCCAGGCCTCAGGGGACCTTCTCAAAGACTCTGACACAAACCCAGTCCCAGTGGCCTCCTTGCCCTGTGGGCACTGGCCTCTGTCATAACAGTATTAATGAACTGAGCTGCAGCTCCCCCACTAACTGCCCTCCTCTTACTCTAACCTGTCCTCCATCAAGCCTCATGGGCCTCAGGAAGCCACACCCTTTCTGTGACCCTGCTGACTAGACTGCCATTTCTCCCTCATTCATTCATTCATTCATTCATTCACTCATGAAGCACTGGGAGGTCCCTGAGCCATGGTGCCATCTGTCCTCAAGGAGCCCCTGCCAAAGGGAAAATCCAACAGGTATACAGTGATGGTAGCAGAGCTGATGACTGAGACCCTGGAGATCTTTCTCAGTGCTGGGGGGGGTCCCCGGGGGGGGAGGCAGGGGTGGTGCTTATACCAAAGAATGGAGGAGAAGGAGCTTGCAGGGTAAGGGGCACAGAGGCCTACTGAGCAAGCAGGAGGACCAGCATGTGCCCAGGCAGAGATGGGGAGGGGAGGAGGAATGCAGGACAGGCGGCAGGGCTGGGGAGGTGTTAGGTGAGGCTGTAAGGCAGGCTTGCTGGGTCTGAGGGCCTAGTGAGGAAAAGAGCTGCAAAAGAGGCAGCTCCTCATGAGGCCCCAGCATGGCTCTCTGCCGACTGGCGGCCTGGAAGTCACAAAGTTCTGGAGTCCTCCCAGGAACCCCCAGGACCCCACCATGCTCCCTGAGTCCACCGGCCCCGTGCTTCACCGTGTGTCTGCTGGGAAAACACAGAGGCTCTCCCAAGTGGCACCCTGAACCAGCTCTGGCTCAGGCTGATGGGGGACAAGACAACTAAAGTAGTGGCCACCATCCCCCTCCTTGCCCTGCGGTCAGCTCAGAAGCCCTAAGCCCCCAGGACCTCCCTGGAATTCTACTGCACACAGAGAACAACCCACCGGGGCTGAAGCTAATAATGGTGCAAGTGTGGTCACCTTTTCAAAGGGCCTCTTTTCACAGCATTAGCTCCTGATATTTATCCCTAAAGGGGGAGGCAGACACCAGCAGACTGGCAGCTGCCCCTACCCCTTCCTGGCAGGAAACTCCAAGCAGGTCCTCCAAGCCCCACTAAGTGTAGTCACAGGTACCAGGAAGGTACGTGCCTGCAACCCATCTGGCTAGGTGGATGGGGCTTGGGACAGGCAGAGGGACCCTTGTCCCAGCCCCCTAGGAACCACTTGCTTAACTGGCAGGGAGACCCACCTCTGACCTTGCATGAACTCACCCTTCTCCCAAAGCTCTGGCCCCTGGGCCGACGTGTGGCTGTTATCGATTTTGAGCTACAGAGTGGGGGAGTCTCAGGCTGGGTCAACGAGGCTGGATTGTGAGGAGCCGTTGGAACCCATCAGGAAGGACCATGGACAAGGCTGAGCAGCAGCAGAGCTGCCTTTGTAGGGAGGGCTGACTGACAGGCAGGGCAGTACCTTCTGGCCAGGGATGGGGGTGTGGGATGAGGGGCAGACTGGCCTCAGACACTCCCCCCAGGCTGCTGAGGGCCATCTGGGCCTGGCCACTCCTTCCCATGGTCTTTCACCCAGGGCAAGTTTCTTTTCACCGGCTCAGCCTTGAGCCCCAGAGGGTGGCAATGGGACTGTGGACGGGAGTGTACAGTGTGAGCTCCAGTTGGGGACAGGAAGGCTGCCGCACTGTTGCCGGGGCATCCACGTGCATCCCCCACCCATCTCAGGAGCTCCACGTGAACACCCATGGCTAGGAGCATTTTCAGCCTAAATCTGCTCTTGAGTTATTTCTCCCCTGGTGCCGCCTCCGCCGCCTCCTTGGGATCTTAGACGAGCAGGGCAGCTTCTTTCCTTTCCCTTCCACCTCCCGCCCCCCTTCCACCTCCAGGGCCCCACCCTGCTAAGCTGGGTTTTCCGGATCCATCCCCTACACACCACACCACCAGCCGCTGTCCACGGTGGAGGCGGCTGGGCCTCACCTCAGAGCACGCGCACAGCGCCGCAGGGGCGCTGTCCATGGTGCTGCGCGCTGAGGCCCGAGCTGGCCGCGCCTCGTCTGTGGGAAACAGCAGGGATCGGGTGGGCAGCGCGCCCTGAGCCCTGAAATCATGGAGCCGTGTTCCATGGACACGGGAGGTGCTAAAGCTGGGGCTGCCTCTATGCACTCAGCAGCCCAAAAAGGAATTATTGCGACATCCTTTCCCCTGGACACAGGAGTGAGGGCCAGTTGTGGGCTTCATCCTGTTCATGAAGCACTGCTGGCCACGACGGTCCCCTCCTCCTGTACTGGCATTAAGGGCAGCCCTCATGTTAGACCACACCCGCCACTGTGTACACACTGTAACTCCTTGGAGCCTCAGGCCCCTAATCTGGCCCCCAGAGCTGCTGCTGTGAGGCTGAAATCCATGACTATCCCACTGGGCGATCGGCAGTCATTATGGATGTCACGTCGGCCTCCGTGAAGTCACGAACTACAGTGAGGGGCCAGTCCAGGTGTGGGAGCCTCTTCTGGGGAGGGCCCAGGGTTGGGTTGGCAGGCATGACGGCCACATGCCCCAGGTCCGTGCCCCCTCTCCGGATGTGGAGTGCTGGCAAAGGTTGTCCTGTCCAGGGCTTGGGAACAATGGAGGGTGTGGTGCTGGAAAGAGCAGGGTAGGACTGTCCACTTACCTCCCTCGTTTCTGGTGGCTCATGTCACCCTCAACTCTGGCAGGCCTTGGGGGCTCAGAAGCAATGTCCATGTCACTTTCCATGGGTTCATTGTAAGCCATGCCCTTTGCACATGTGGTCCAATGACAGGATCATGTCAACTTCTAGGCATCTATGTGAGGAAAATGAGGATTGGAAGGGAAGGCCATGCCCAAGCCACACAGCCAGCATGTGTGGTCATGTGGGTGAACACAGCAGACAGCCTCTTCACGGGTATCTGGTGGCGGTGGGCAGAATATCTGGAGTGTGGAACAGAGGATGGCACTGTGATGGACCCACTGCCCCTTCCCTCAAGAGCCATCTGTGGCCTGTGTCCTCTGCCAGCCATTCACAGCTTTGGAGGCTTAAGAGGAGCCAGGTGGTCTCAGCCCCACCACTGACTATGACCTTGGGCAAGCAATTCACAGTGTCTCAGCCTTGGTTTCTTCATCTGGTTAATGGCTACAGTCACCACAGCATCATCCTCAATGAGCTAGGTGGGGGATTAAAGAGAGGGGTGTCCAGGACTCACTGCTGGCATCACAGTAAACTCTGGGAAGACACCTGCCTCACCCTTTCTTTGGGTAGATTCTTAGCCACAGAACCTCCTGTAGCCACTGATATTCTTAGGGACTGGCACGTGAATCTCAGAGTACTGGAACTACTCCAGAGAGCCATGCTGGCAGCCCACAGTGGAGGGGCCAGAGACTGCCCCAAATCCTCTCCCTCAGTTGTGCAGTGGAGGCAGGCCTGGCTGGCACTGATGGTGGGCATCAGGGTAGCAGAGGGAGCTGTCACGGGTGAGCCTTGCTTCTCTCCACCTCTCTTCTCTCATCTGTAAAATGGGAACTGTTGTACCAGGTGTCACAAGCTCTGTGAGTGGGAGCAGGGTGAGCTCAGTGCACACAGTAGGCACCAGGGACCAGGCCTGTCCTGCTGCTGCTCTGTCAGGGGGGAAGCTTGCACTGAGATCCTTTTTGTTGAGTGCTGCTGGGAGTACCATAGGAGAGGGTTCCCAGGGACAGCACAGGGCCCAGCTCTGCACCCCCCCCCCCACCAAAGAGAGCACGGAACTCACTCCAGGCCCCTATCTGCAGAGTGACGGAGGAAGATGTCCAGCCCCGGAGTCGACGGCGACCCCAAGCCCCCATGCTTGCCTCGAAATGGCCTGGTGAAGTTGCCAGGCCAGCCCAATGGCCTGGGTGCAGCTAGTATCACCAAGGGCACGCCGGCTGCCAGGAACCGCCCCTGCCAGCCGCTGCCCCCACCCACTCTTCCACCACCCAGCCTGGCTGCCCCACTGCCCCGGGCTGCCCTGGCTGGGGGCCTGTGCCCCACAGCAGGGATCCCTCTTGGTGGACCACCCTCAGCCCCGGCACCTGGGCCCCCAGTGGAGCGGCCACCGCTCGCCACAGATGAAAAGATCCTCAATGGCCTCTTCTGGTACTTCTCGGCCTGCGAGAAGTGTGTGCTGGCCCAGGTATGCAAGGCCTGGCGACGCGTGCTCTACCAGCCGAAGTTCTGGGCAGGCCTCACACCCGTGCTGCATGCCAAGGAGCTCTACAACGTGCTGCCTGGTGGTGAGAAGGAGTTCGTGAACCTGCAGGGTTTTGCTGCTCGTGGCTTTGAGGGCTTCTGCCTAGTCGGAGTCTCTGACCTGGATATCTGTGAGTTCATCGACAACTATGCCCTGTCCAAGAAGGGTGTCAAGGCCATGAGCCTCAAGCGTTCCACTATCACTGACGCTGGCCTGGAGGTATGTCCTGATGCTGGCTCACTGGCTCAGAAGGGACAGGGATGGGGGGCAGGACCAGGCAGCAGCAATGGAGCAGGTGTGAGGGTAAGGGGAGGAGGGGGGCGGGGAGGAAGCAATGTAACTGAGGGCTGAGCTGGTGCCCTCAGGGGGATCATGGCTCTGGGAAGTGGGGAGGCAGGACTAGTTATATAATTTGAGCACCCCGGCCCAAAATGAAAATGCGGTCTCTTGTTCAAAGATGATTAAGAATTCTAATACAGTGACAGAAAAGAGGTTCATTAAGTGTGAGGCCCTTCTGAGCATGGGCATTGCATGCCGGTGGGGAGCATACTGCAGGTAATGGGGGGAGCAGGGGCAAAGGGCAGAGGTGCAGGCAGCCCCTTCCCCAGGACCTGGACCGTGATCATCAAATCATCGACACTGACTGTTCTGGGCACCGGCTGTGGCCAGACCCTGGGTTTCCAGTTCCCCTGTGCCCTGCCTCCTCTTTCAGAGCGCAGCTGAGGTGTGACAGACACACTGTACAGTGAACTTGTCCGAGAGCACAGCTCCGTGTGTGTTCACACACTGGGTTCCTTCTACCCCACCTCCTCCCCTCCTCCCCACACCCTGTGGGGAGGGGCACACCCAGCAACCTCAGTGGGCTGGAAGGTCAGGTCTCTGACTCCGAACCTGCCTGCCCACAGGTGATGCTGGAGCAGATGCAAGGCGTAGTGCGCCTTGAGCTGTCCGGCTGCAACGACTTCACTGAGGCAGGGCTGTGGTCCAGCCTGAGTGCGCGCATCACCTCGCTGAGTGTGAGTGACTGCATCAATGTGGCCGATGACGCCATCGCCGCCATCTCGCAGCTGCTTCCCAACCTGGCTGAGCTGAGTTTGCAAGCCTACCACGTGACGGACACGGCGCTGGCCTACTTCACTGCGCGCCAGGGCCACAGCACTCATACCCTGCGCCTGCTCTCCTGCTGGGAGATCACCAACCATGGAGTGGTCAACGTGGTGCACAGCCTGCCCAACCTCACGGCGCTCAGCCTCTCTGGCTGCTCTAAGGTCACAGACGATGGTGTGGAGCTTGTGGCTGAGAACCTGCGCAAGCTACGCAGCCTTGACCTCTCATGGTGCCCCCGCATCACTGACATGGCCCTGGAGTATGTGGCCTGCGACCTGCACCGCCTGGAGGAGCTGGTGCTGGACAGGTGTGTGCACCCCCACCCCTAGGCCATGGAGGGAGGGGTTGGAGGAGGCCAGGGGAGCCGGTTAGGCAGGCAGCCTTGGTCAGTGAACAGATCTGTAAGTAGAGTGGGGCTGCAGTGAGGGTGGGGAGTGGGTCAAAGGGCGGGCCCTCTGAACTCTGGCCTAGTGTGTGAGGCAGAGCTGTGGGAAGGAAGGAGCTATTATGAATAGGGCAGGGGGTGAGTTCACACCAGGGGCGCTCCAGGGAAAGAAGTAAGGTGTTGGGGCTGAGGGGCGAGAAGAGGTGTTTTGAAGGTGGGCAATTCCTGCTCTGTTGCAACCACAGGTGTGTACGCATCACGGACACTGGCCTCAGCTATTTATCCACCATGTCGTCCCTCCGCAGCCTCTACCTGCGATGGTGCTGCCAGGTACCGGCCCTTCACGCCTCCGGACCTTGGGGAGTAGGTAGGGGAGGTGGGGGGTGCAGGGAATGACCGCACCGGGACAGTCCTCCGATCTGCTCCCGGCCCACTCAGATCCTGTAAGGAAGTCTGGTATTCCTCCACACCCAGCAGCCGACTTAAGCGGAGCACTCCCCAGCTGCCTCCTGGCTCCCTGGGGAGCTGAGGAACCCCCGTTTTGAACCCCGCTCCCTGCCCCTTCAGCAGCTCCAGGCCAGCAAGCGGCCTGACCCAAGGAGTGGGGCTCCTACAGGGCACAGCGGAAATAGTTAACTCGCTCCGCCCTTCCGCCCAGGTGCAGGACTTCGGGCTGAAGCACCTTCTGGCCATGAGGAGTTTGCGTCTTCTGTCTCTGGCAGGTGAGACTCCCCGCTGGCCGCCCTGCTGGACAGTGACCCCCCCCCC
>JAPYXV010001800.1:0-13743 GCA_028533065.1 Trachops cirrhosus | reverse complement strand
TGTGGGTGGGAGAGGGTGTTCAGGGTGGAGGGGAATGAAGGGGGGATAATAGGACAACTGTAATAGCATAATCAATAAAATATACTTAAAAAAATATGGCACATATATCACAATAGCAGCACACTACTGAACTTTAATGGCACTCAAAAGATAAAAAAGAAAATTATTTTGTAAAAAATTAATCAGTTCCAATTAAAATGTATAAAAATTTTCCATGAACTAAATTTTCATTCAGTTCTACTATATTATGAAAATAAGCAGTGAGCCCTGGCTGGTGTGGCTCAGTGGACTGAGTGTCAGCCTGCCAACCAAAGGGTTGCCGGTTCGATTTCCAGTCAGGGCACATGCCTGGGTTGCGGGCCAGGTCCCCAGTAGAGGACCGTGAGAGGCAACCACACATTGATGTTTCTCTTTCTCTCTTCTCTCCCTCCCTTCCCCTCTCTAAAAGTAAATAAATAAAATCTTGAAAATAAAAGGAAAAAAAGAAAATAACAAGTGGAAGTAATCTTGATTTAAATCACAAGATAGTGAAAAACTTGTGAAAGAATGTGGAAATTAAAACAAGAGATGCAGATGTCTTGATTAAAATGCATTAGAAATTCAGCAGGCTAACAGCTCTGGGGGTGGGGGGCGGGTGGTTTGAAGGATCCAGGTATCCACTAATGCACACCTGGTGATTGTGGGGTTGGGAGTGGTAGAGATAGAAGAGGGTATAAGAGGGATAAATGGTAATGGCATAAAAATACAATAAGAAAAACTATTAAAAATAATAATAAAATAAAATGAATTAGAAATTCAAATTGCACAACAGATACTTTTTAATACTACACTTAATAGCAAAAGAAATTTTTAAATGAATCTTAAAGTAGGAATCTACTGATCTCATTTGTTTTTAAAAAACAACCAAAAAAACCCTGAAAAACAAATTTTCTCCTGTTTAACAATTGATTAAAGTAAACTGCCAACAGGGGTTAATTCTGGGAAGGGAAAAAAGGAAGAGACATCTTTCTACTTTCAACCCTTCTGTATTATTTGAAAAAATTTTAAACCTTTTTAAAAATTCTAATAAAGTATATAACATAAAATTTACCATTTTAACCATTTTTAAGCGTATAGTTCAGTGGCATTAAGTACATTCACACTGGGCAAACATCATTACCATCTATCTCCAGAACTCTTTTCATATTTGAAATTTTTATCATTAACTTGTATTGCTCTAAATTTTAAGTTATTCTTTTTGTTCAGTTTCCTTAAAAATTATTATAGATTTTATCAGTACTTTTTTAAATTGATTTTTTAGAGAGAGAGAGGAAGAGAGAAACACTGATTTGTTGTTCCATTCATTTATGCATTCATTGGTTGCTTCTTGTTATGTGCCCTGACAGGGCATCCAACCTACAACTTTGGTGTATTCTGTTGTAACCAACTGAGCTACCAGCCAGGGCACGAAGATTTTAAAAATCTTATATGGTCAGCCTGGCCAAGTGGCTCCGCTGGTTGGAACATCATCCTGTGTACTAAAAAGGTTCTGGGTTTGATTCCCGGTCAGGGTGTATACTGGAGGCAACTAACTGATGTTTCTCTCTCACATCTATGTTTCCCTCCTCCCCACCCCCTTCTTCCTTCTCTAAAATCGATAAAACATATCCTCAGGTGAGGGTAAAAAAATGTTTTTATATGGTCAGTGATGCAAAACAATCTGATAGAAAAAGATCAGACTGTTTTGTACTATAATGGATAAGTTTTTGCTCAATAAAAAATTTATGTGAGCTCCATTAATTTTATTTATACTTTTTTTATCATCAATAAAAAACCTGATATTAAAGTCTAAACAATTGTCTTGAGTTTATTATTTTTCCATTTATAGACACAAAAATTATTCTGAAAAAAATTTTTTAATTTAGCATGAACTGAAACCTAATTGCATTCTCTGGATAGGGCTTTAAAGTTTGTTTCTCTTCTGTCCTGGAAATCCACAATAGCAAATATACAACCACCTCAAATAGCTTTGTCACAGGTGAATAACCTGAAACAGAGACCATCTAGACCTGGATTGCTCCATTTCTATTGTTTTTGTATCCAGGCAACTAGTTCCATATATACTAGAACTATACAGAACCTTGAATAGATGATCAAAATTAACATCAGCAATGAGAGGCAGATAGATATCATATGCCTCCAGATGTGATACACTGAGAACACAAAATCATTTACAGAGTTTTCCATTTGGAAACACAGAGCCTATATCTAATCATAAGGAAACACATGAGAAATCTGAAGTGAGGAACAATCTATTAAAAAAGAGAGTGGGTATCTGTGGACTATATTCTTCAAAAATGTCAATGTCATAAAAGACAAACGCTGTGAAAATATTCCTGATTAAAGGAAACTAATGAGACATGATAAGTGAATATAATGCTTGATTCTAGGTTGGAAATTGTACCTAAAGAAAAAAAATGCTATAAAGAATATTATTGGATCAACTAATAAAACTAGAATAGAGATGATATTTTTAGATAAAATTATTGTAGCAATGGTAACTTTGCTAGAGTTGATAATTGTAGTTATTTAAGGAAATACACACCCAAGTATTTAGGTATAAAGGGTTATAATGTACACAACTTAATTTGACATGGTTGAGGAAAAAACATTATTTAAGAGAGAAAGATGAAATGATAAAGCAAATTGGGTGAAATAATACGTGAATCTGGATCAAGGGTATATGGGTAATCTTTGTGTATGAAATTATTTTCAAATTTTAAAAAACTAATGAAAAAATTACAGATAAAAAAGATTTAGTACAGAAGCCTGAGGTTGAAGTCAGAATTTGAGGAGGCAGTAGAAGAACTGGGAAAGAATACCTATATGAGAACAAACTTAGAATTAAATTATGTTAAATGTTTTAAAATTAAAGAGAAATTAAATTCTAAAATTAAATTTAGGACTTACAAAACAATGTTTGAAAAATCAAAGTGCTTTACCTTAATTTAGCTGAACGTAGTATTCTGGTAAGTGAAACGCAATTTCCTTCCATGATACCCTTTCCAACTGTGGGAATAATGCTTTTGCGGCATGCAACATATAATGAACATGCCAACCAGTGTATAACTTCTCCCTGGCAGGCAAAAAACAAGTATCAAAATGAATACATTATGTTAAAGTGCTTGAACTCGAAGATAATTCTTAGAATTATCTGGTCTAATATTCGTTCTGCATACAACAGGCCAGAGAGGTAAAGCAGCTGCAGTAATGGGTGTAAAACTTCTTACCCTCAGTCCTGTGTAACACACTAAATCAGTATTAATCCGAGGCTAGCTCTCTCACCTACACCCCAAATACAATATTGACAGACTTCTCTTAAAATTTCTCAGCATTAGCTTTCTCTGTTTGAAAACATCAGTCATGGCCTTGATGATGCTGAAATTCCTTTCTACCATTTTTTAACCAGTTTGGCAGAAAACAGAAAGAACAGAGTAGAAAGATAACAAGGGAATCACATGTAAAAAAAATTAATACCTTGCAAAACATAAAGAAGACTGTCATTTTTGTGAGATAAACATATGGGAAATTATTTACCCCAATCTTTAAAATGGTAAGCACGGCTCTTTATCTTAGCAGGTATCTCAGTTTACAACACTACAAAAAAGGTGACTTTTGAGAATTCAGCACTCAGTTCTCTGAGATAGACTTGAGATCTCTCCAAGCTAGAATCACTTCATGACCTCACTGCTGAACTATATGTTAAATTTAAGGACTAAGAGTTAGACACAAATCTCATAGCACAACATACTACTGTTGTTATTCACTGTTCTGCACATCCTCTTTAAGACCAGACTCTAGAAGGATAAAAAGACTGATAGATTTCTTGTAATAATCCAAAAGTGGTGGGCAGAAATGAGTGGCCACCAATAAAGCTAAAACCCAGTGTTCCTTTCTTAAAGTAGTGAGAAGTCTTATTTGATCAAGACATTAAATGAGGTAGGCTTAAGGTCAAATATTTTTAGAAGCCTAGATTAATGAATTATTTGGGAATAGCACCCAAGTGTCTTTGGATACAGGATACTAGATGAAAACACCATTACAATAAAAAAAATTAAGTACCAGAATTATTACTTTGATTTTCTTTTCCTTAAAAAAAAAAAAAAAAAGGCTCTGGTCACACAGCTAAGTCGGCTAGTGTTGGTGTAGATATGTCAATTTACTGTCAGGGCACATACAAGAAGCAACCAATGAATGCATAAATAAGTGGGACAACAAATCGATGTCTCTCTCTCTAAAATCAATAAATTAAAAAAACATTTTGCCCTGGCTGGTGTAGCTTAGTGGATTAAGCGCGGGCCTGTGAACCAAGAGATCGCGGTTCGATTCCCAGTCAGGGCACATGCCTGGGTTGCAGGCCACTTCCCAGCAGGGAATGCACAGGAAGCAACCATACATTGATATTTCTCTCCCTCTCTCCTTCCCTTCCCCTCTGAAGATAAATAAATAAAATCTTTAAAAAAAAAAAAGGGAAATAGCATTAAAAAAAATTTTAAGTCACCTATATTATTTATTTTCAGTCCATGGTGCTAGGTCTTAGAAACACAAAGATGGTTTCTGACCTCACAATTCCAAGTCCAGGGCTAAGAAAAACAGATACTGTTACCTATAATTGATGAGATATATGCTATAAGAAGAAATGAAGACAATATGTTGTTAGTAGAATATAATATAGAGAATATGATTTTGACTGGAGGGCAGGTAAGGATCAAACTTAAAATTGTTAAGTGGTAAATCACCAAAATGCAAGAGGGAAGGGGAAAATGTAAGCAGGGGCCTGTCAGGAAGACTGCCGAGAGGCAGGGCTGGGGAGAGGGGTACTGAGGAAGCAGCAGATGTATGAAAATGCCTGCTTCAAGAGTCTTCCATCACAGACACACAAGACAGAAAAAATAAAACATTCTGGGTAGAAAAACCCCTCACGAAATCTTACTTCACACATCTGTGCTTTCTAAGTCAAGCATTTACGATCGTCTGGACCAACTCTGCCCAACTGGAGATCTAGCTCCTCAATTTTTCCTGGAATGGGGGTTAGGGTAAAGTTTCCGGTGGAGGGAACGGCATGGAGAAAGCACGTGAGTGGGAACAAGCTTGGCAGATGCCCTGGCTGGAGAGGCTCAGTGGGCTGCGCACGGCCCGAGAACCCGAAGGTCGCCCGTTCGACTCCCGGGGTTGTGCGCCAGGTCCCCAGCCGCGGGTGCGTGAGAGGCAACCGATCCACGTGACCTCTCACAGATCAAAGTTTCTCTCCCTCTTTCCCTGCTCCTTTCCGCTCTCTGAAAGTAAATCTTAAAAAAAAAAAAAATCTTAAAGAGTTACCTAGTTTAATGTCCAGACTCGAGTCAACACTCATAAATGCTTATTCACTAAGACCAGACGAGGACCTCGGATGTCAGAAATGCTTTCTTAGGCTTTTAAAAATCAGTTTGTTTTCATTGAGAGGACATAATTCAAAATATCCCTCACTTTCCTACTTCCCAGTCATGCCACCCGCGGATGCAGACCGCTGCCCTTTATCCGGTCCATCCAGGCCTACCCTGGAGACATAACAAGAGTCTCTCTTGGGAGCTTTCCCTTTAAACGTAGACACATACGCTCAACTCCAAATATCCAACTCTATGTCTTTCGGTCCAGCAATGAATTACTCCACCAGGTACTGAGTCTGGGAAACACTGTGGGCGAGTCCTGCCCCTCTGGACCATGAAAGCCTTCTAAGGCCACTGGAGTAACTGCTGAAACAAATTCCATCTCAATCCTATCTCTATACTGGGCTTGCGTGCACTTATCTAAGTTCCTATAATAACCAGCAGAATGACCCCAGGCAGTACTCTGGGCCTTGATATTACTTAGAAAGCAGGTGTAATAACACTCACCCCTCTGCCGTGTTCACAGGGCTACTGTGAAGATCGAGTGCAATGGTGCGGGGGGGGGGATCTAAAAATGATAACCTACACTTATTTAATTTTGTATCATATACAATGATAGCCAGAGACCCTGCGCTAAAGCAACAGGACAAGCTAAGTATCCCCAAGTGAGAGAGGAGGAGCCTGGGGCCGAGAGAGCGCCGGGCGGCGCTGAACTAACCAGTGAACAACCAGACCGCCGCCCTCGGTGGGGGGAGGGTGCGAGGTCGACCGGCTCGGGCACCCCAGCCTGGCTCCACCACCGCCCCTGTGCCCTTCGGCAAGTAAACCTCTCCGGGGCTCAGCTCTCAGCTGCGGATTGGGGATCCCAGAACCTGTTCCAGGGGTTGTAGCGAGAACTAAGTGAGCTGACATATTTAAAGCTCTGAGCAGTGATGTCTTGGCACACAATTCATTTTAGCTTTTATCATTATAATATTTGCTTCTTTTAAACAAAATAGATTTAAGGGCAGTGCCATTGACGTTTGTGGCGTCTCGCGGGGTGGAGGGAAATCTGGTCGGAGTCCAGTGGACCCGAGTGGCTTGTGACCTTGGACAAGCCGCTCCTTTTCCAAACTTCACTTTCCCGCCTCAAAAGAAAAATAAATAAATAAAGAGCCAGAATGAGCTACACTCATCCCTCTATAGAGTTTCGCACTCCGCGGCGCCCGGCGGGGCGGCGACCCTTCTCGGTGGGGAAACTCCCACCGACCCATAGGGAAGAGTAGGGGCGGAGCCGGGGTGGGGCCTGGCGGGGGTCGGGTCCGCAGTCCCACCTGCAGCCGCTTACCTCTAGGCTGTAGTTGCCCCTGATGGCGGTGAAGTCGTCCAGAGCTTCGGCCGCGCTCCCCTCGTCTAGGTTCAGCTCCTGGCACAAGGCCTGCAGCGCCTCCCCGGCCGCGGCGACCACCGCCGCCCCCTCGTCGTGGGGGTCGTCCTCGAACATCTTCTCAGGCCCCGCGGGCGGCGCGATCACAAGCCCCCCACTCCTTTCTCCCTCCTGGACGCGCTACCCACAACCACCTGCGCCAAAGCGCGCGAAAATCGCAGCTTCAGAGCGAAGTCTCTTCGATGGTCTGCATCCGCGTTTCTTCTCAAAAAAGTCCGCCTCTCCTCCAGGGCTCCCACTGGTCCTTCTTTGGAAATATGATAAGAAGACGAACCTCGGGTCCTGAAAAAAACCTGAACTTGGCCCTTGGGCCACGGTGGGCACAGCCGGCGGGACAAATTGGGAGCGGAGGGATCGACACCCCGCGCGCAGAGTCTGCCGGGAGTTGTAGTTCGTATCCTGCTCTGAAGCCTGCGGCGCCACCCTCGTCCCCGCGGCTCTTCGGCTCGTGAAGGACTGGGCTGTGTGTTCAGAGGTGGCATGGTTCAACTTATGGGGAAGTCTCTGGCCCGCCAACCTTTGGGCCTGGAGTGTCACTGCTCCGCTGCGCCAGTCTGAGACTTGCTCCTTGAGTTCGGAGATGGAGGAGAGAAAAAACAAAATGGTCCCTTGACAGAAGTGGTTTGTTGGACTCCGTTTTAATGACTGAGGTGTTGGGGAAGCAAGGATGTTAGGGGACATCTCCCTGTGTCTTCTTGATTGCTAAACGAGGCTTGATCTGGACCAAGAGAACTGCGGTAAGGGGGCCTCTTTTCACCCTGGGACCCGTCCCAGCAAAGTCATTCCAGGCTGAGGAATGGCCTGAGCTTAAGCCCGAAGGCATGGAACTGGCACCGAAGCTTACTCACCCTTCTGTTCCACCAAAACGGCTTCATCGAGAGCCAGAGTGATTTTTTTTTTTAATTTAAAGGTATATTGGAGCATATCACTCCACTCACAATCCTTCAGTAGATTCCTCTTGCCTTTAAAATAATCTCTAACTCCTTTTATGGCCTACAGTGCCCCATGTGATATGCCCCCACCCCATATAGGGCATTGCCCCCCCACTCCCCACACCCAGGTAGGTAGTTAAGCTTTGTTTTGGAACCTTCCAAATGCCAAGCTACCAAGCCAGTACTTGCTTCAAGGCTTTTTTCACGTCCTGATCAAACCGTCCCAAGCACTCTACAACAGGCCTTTGCTTGTTTGGCTCCTCTTCATCATTCAAGTTCAACTAAAGGTGGCCTTCTCAGGCCATCCATGAGCACTGTATCTAAAATAGCTCACCTCACCCGCCACCCCATTTGTCTTCATAGCACCTTATTACTGTCTGAAACCATTTGTTTATTCACTGGCTCTTCGACTAAAATGTGAGTTGTATGAGAGCAGGGGCCTTCCTTTCATGTTCACTATATTCCAGAGTTTAGATTGCTGCCTGGCTGGTAGTGGTTACTCAGTACGTACTTAGCATGGTGTATCTGAAAAATTACAAAGAGCCCATTGTTGCTTGGGTGAGGGAAGGAGTCACCAGAGGTGAAAACGGAAAATAACACAAGGTAGGTTGCAAAGCACCTCAGATGCCCCACTAAAAGCCTGGACATTATTATCAGCGGGGGTTTCAATGAAAAGATGGTGACAAATGATCAGTATGTGTCTTGCACAAGTTTCTCTGGCTGCGTCGTGACACACGGAATGGATGGGGTAGAGACTAGATGTGTGGAGTTGGTAGTGCCTGGTCCACCGTGGGAAGGAGCCAGCCTGGAGAGAGGCCTCTGGTCCAGAACTGAAGGGGGCACTGCAGAAGAAGGAGTCTCCAGGAACAGAGGGTTCTGCCAGGGCCACGAGGTGGACGGTGATGCTGCTAACTAGAATGGGAGCACAAGCAGAGGGATCAGACCAGTTCTCGAACTGCTATGTTTGGGATGCTTGCAGAAGTTTAAGAGGAAGAGATTGGACCCCGGAAAGTAGCCCGCTGGGTCTTGGGAATCAGCTGCAAGCTGGGTCTCAAATGAGTAAAAACTCAAACTCCCTGCAAAAACTGAAAACTCAAACCGAACTACCCATGTGGTGGTACTTCCTTCTGACTCTGCCTCCTTCTAGAAGCTACTGCTCCGACTGACTTAAGGAGGATCTCATTATTCTCTTGGCACAGAGTGCCTACACAGAGACTCTCCCCATGCGAGTTTTACTTAGAAGATTGCTTACGGGCAGTCTATCTCCAGTACCCAGGGGTCTACGACAGGGGTTATCACCCCTCCCCCTACCTTCCTTTGCTGTCTGCAAACAAATGTCAGGATCAGTGGAGGTGAGATGAATGAAAAGTCCTCTTGTGGCTCATATGGATTTCTAATGAAACTGCTGTGCTTATTTAAGAGAGAACTCGAGGTGTGGGGACAGCCTGGACTGAGGATTTGGGAATATTCAGGCAGTACCTGAAACTAAGGAAGGAGGTTTATATCAGGGAGCATGATGGTATGAGAAAGAGACTTGAAGAACCTCAGCATTTAAGGGGTGGTCAGAATTTGAGGAGTGAATGAAAAAAAACTGGCCAGAAAGGTATGAAAACAAGGAGCAGTATCTCAGAGGCCAGGAAAGTATTCCACAGAATCCAATACTGCAGAAAATTCAAATAGGATGTGGAGTTCAAAGACCTCATAAATTAGCATTCATATGTTTTTAGGGACTTTTGCCAGAGCAGGGTTTTTTTTTTTTTTTTTAAGATTTCATTTACTTTTAGAGAGAGGGGAAGGGGGAAAGGGAGAGAAACATAGATGTGTGAGAGATACATTGATCAGTTGCCTCTAGCATGCCCCCTACTGGGTATCTGGCCTGCAACTCAGGAATGTGCCCTGACTGGGAATTGAACCGGCAACGTTTTGGTTTGGAGGCTGGCACTCAATCCACTGAGCCATGCCAACTAGGGCCAGAGCAGTTTTCTTTAGCACAGTGGGAGTGAAAGCCATATTGCTATAGCCGAGATGCTAATGGGAAGATCAGAAAATGAAGTAGGAAGTAAAAACTTCTCTTTAAGAATGTTGTGGAGGAGAGGCAAAGGAAAGGTATTTTCTAGGATAGGGGAAACACAAGCATGTGAATAATCATGACCAGAAACAGAGAGAGAGATCATTGAGGGGGCCAGGCCCTGGAAAAGGTAGCCAAGCCGGGAACCCAGATCCTACCTGGCATTCCCTCTTCACACTCCTGACTGGAAGGCGGTCACCTTACATCCAGACTCAGCAAACCTGCTAGTGCTCTGCTAAGTGGAAAATAGGGCAACTTACAGTATAGCGGTAAAGGTTTGGGGCAACTGTTGAGAAATAGCACTGGATCTGTCAAATGCAAACATCATGGTTGGAATTTTTAAAGGAAAAATGGAGTAAAAGGAAGTCTTTCCCATGGGATCCTGGCTTTCATAGCTGCTCCTGGACAAGATAACAAGAGCTAAGAAGCCTCAAATTTTTTTGCCTTTGCCATAACTAATCAATCTCTTTTCTTCCCCAGATGGGAACTGCAAAGGGTGATTCTGGCCTTCAAAAAAACCCAAGATAACAGTTAATAGCTCCCACAAATTATAAACCAAACAAAACTAGACTCATTGCCCCATTTTTAATCTTTTTAGTAGTTTGGTTTTCAGTGAGTTGCAGTATATATACCATAGCCCATTTCTTTACTTCTGGATTTGAGTCTGCTGATTCTTTTCCCAATTCATACATACTAACTCTTGAAAACTCTTCATGTTTTCACTCTACAAATGTTGACTGAATGCATGCTATGTGCAAGATACTGATTCTTCCTTTGCTGTGACTTTCAGATCATCCACACTTGAACAGAGGGGTACTGCTGGCTTGAAAATGATCCAAGAATAAAAGAAACACCTCTCAAAGGTTATCCACCAAACAAAAACTGAGAAACATTATTATTTTCTTCTCTTCTTCAGGGCTGAATCGGGACTTTCAAGAAGTCATATCCTATGTAAAATGGAAGGGGTGTCCGACCCACATCTCTCAGGCTGCATATGGCCCAGGATGGCTATGAATGCAACCCAATGCAAAATCATAAATTTACTTAAAACCCTTTTTTTTAGCCCTAGCTGGGTGGCTTAGTGGATTGAACACCAGCCTGCGAAACAAAGGGTTGACAATTTGACTCCCAGTCAGGGCACATGCCTGGGTTGCGGGAGCACACGAGAGACAACCACAGATTGATGTTTCTCTTCCTCTCTTTCTCGCTCCCTTCCCCTCTGTCTAAAAATAGATAAATAAAAAATATATATTTTTTAAAATACCTTTTTTTTTCCTCATCAGTTTTCATTAGTGTTTGTGTATTTAATGTGTGGCCCAAAATAACTATTCTTCCAGTGTGGCCCAGAGACACCAATATGTTGGATGCCCCTAAAACCTTCCATTTTCATCTCTTACCTCCTCTGATCTGTCACTCTTTACATCCAATCACTTGCTTCTATGACTTTTCCTTTTACTGTTGTAATTCTCAGACTGCCCTGAGTCAAATTATTAGGAAATATAGGCCTTGGAAATGAGACCAAGATAAAAGGAAAATATCCTTTAGTCTCCTTATTTCCCTTATAAAATAAAGCAGATTTAAGCAGTACTTCCCCCATCCCCATTTTGGACAGTAACAAAATTGTCATTGGTTTTCAATAAACAGTGCTGCAGTACCCACCAAAAACCCCAGCCCCTGCTGTCCTCTTTGTTGTCACTGACTCCCCTACTGTTTTATCCCCTACACCTAATCACTGAAGGTTGTGGGTTCCTCCTCCACTAGGTCTGGTTGTCTCCACATATCACATTTTCCCTTCCAATCCATTTTATACTTAGTTACTAGTCTAGTTTTTCTCAAGCAGCATTTGTATCATGTCACCTTCTTTCCCGCTACTTCAGGGATTCACTATTACCATTTGAATCCAATTTAGGCAGCTTAGCATCGAGGACACATCTGTCAGACCCAGTCTCATCGGCGTGCTTTTTGTTTTATCCCTTTTAGCCATAAGCTCACCCTACTTTTTATCAGGATTCATGTTGTTTTTAATTTTTTCTTAATATCCAGTGGCATGTCCATTGAACTCTGAGCTTTTTTTGAATAGAAAATGAAGTATGGTTAGTAAAGTAGATTTGCTCTGCCTTCACTTCTGATCCAGGTATATCATGAAGGTTGTTTCTATTCTGATCCCATTGTGTGATAGCCTCTATGATTAGCCTCCCTGTGGTGGTTTAATATTTCAGAGTTCCCCAGAGCATGTGTCCAAAGTTTGATTATGACCTTCAGAGGCTCCAAGACTAACACGATTATAGTGCGCACTCTCCCAAATGTTATTCAAAATACAGACAATTCTAAATCACAAAATAAGTGTACAACACAGTTCTGATTGTTTTTCTCAAAGTGGCTTTTCATTTTAAAATTCCATCAAAAAAGTTTTTTGTCCTCCAGCTTTGTTATGCCCCTTAAGTGGGTATGTGATCAGCACATCCCCCTCTTAGAAAAAAACTTTCTCACCTAACCATCTAACTGTCCAAAAAAAGCAGTTGGTAGTTGTAGGGGAGGGGCAAATCCCGACCTCATCAGTCTTACTGTTCTTGTTCCTCAAAGGAAAGACTAAAGTGGTGGTCCTCAAGCTGGGTCCCTGCAGGGAAAGTAGTGTCAGCCCTACTCATGAGGACAATTAAGTGATTTCTGCATCTCCTTTAGACTTTGCATAAAGAACTGAAAAACTGAAAACAGCAATTTAACTTGAACTGTTAATTCTAAGGCCTTTATCCATCAAAATCTATGCCCAAGGCACTCTTGTCACAAGAAGATTTTTCAGAATAGCAAACAGCATTTTCTTTTTCCCTCTAATAGACTGTCTTGGCACAGACTTCATTCTACCTAGAACCAAAATTTAGGATCGGTTTTGTTTCCTGAGTCAATATGCCAACAACCTGGCTTAATCCTACTCCCCTATAATCCCAGGGAAGCTGCAAAACAACGTTATTAGCTAAAAGCCATCCCAGATATTAGTTGTTTTTTCCACTCGTTTCACTTTCCTCATTCAATTTAGAGAAACTGATATTTTCCTTCTCTTTGAAACAGCTCAGGCTGTTGCCTGTGGGACTACTGAAGAAAGTGCAGAGAGGATTGGAATCGAGAGACCCGCGCCATGGCTGGTGTGGCTCAGTGGCCTGAGTGTGAGCCTGAGATCCTGCTGGTTTGATTCCCAGTCAGGACCCCTACCTGGATTGTGGCCGGGTCCCCAGTGGGGGCATGTGAGAGATGTTTCTCTCCCTTTCTCCCTCCCGCCCCTTCTCTCTCTAAAAATAAATATATAAAGTCTTTTTTTAAAAAAAGGAGACTTGAATCTAAGTCTTAGCATTGCTACTTACTGATTTCGTGCTCTCTGGCAACCCAATCTGTTTCCTCACCTGTAAAATGGTGATAACAATAACATCTAAATATAACAATGGAAGGTAAAAATAAGTAAATAATGTGGAAAGTTCTATACAAATGAAAGTAACTTATTATTTCTCCTACTGTTTTTGTGCTGCACCAGAAACAATTGGCTGTTTCCTAATCAAGTCTAATCTACTTTATTTCCACATCTGGGAGCACGCCATCTCAATCAATATAACTGATTCTTAAATGCATGAATTATTTTTTTCCCCAGGGTGCACATTTATTTACCTAGATTTGCTTAAAAGTATTCTCAAGCTTCCAAACTGAATAGATAAGAATGACTTTAAACAGTATTTTTGGGTCCATTGGCGAGAGATGCCTTTATATGATTATTACTATTACTATTTTTTTAAGCCTGCAGCACCCAGGATTCCCATGGAAGTCTCCCATCCAAGTACTAACCAGGCCTAACCCTGCTTAGCTTCCGAGATGAGATGAGATAGAGTATGTTCAGAGTGGTATGGCCATAGACTATTGATTATTTTA
>JAPYXV010000180.1:0-51942 GCA_028533065.1 Trachops cirrhosus | reverse complement strand
TATCTGCACGCAAATGTGTGACTGCGGACAGCCAGCCCCCTTGCATGCTGTGCCTCGCTTCACAATAGCCACCTCACTGGGTCTGCCAGCCACCTGCGTGCCCAGGGTCCACCTGCTGCAAACTTGCTCCCAGGATGCCTTACAAGCTCGGTGCCATTGCTTTTTGTGCCTCGACCCATCTCTGCCCAGATGCCCAACTCCACCCGTCCTACCAGTTGGGATGAATGTGTATATTTTAACTCCTTGGTTGTCTTCCATACAGTTCAATTTTCTGTCAGGTCCTGTTGTTATCTTGTTTATAAATTGTTGTTGACCTTATTTTAGTTGTGCTTGCAGGTACAGTGTGTCTACCTACGCCTACATCTTAGCCGGAAGTCCAGAGAGTATTTTGATGCTTGCCAGATAGGAGGTGTTGTTGGGGAATGGATGAAGAGGTGAGGGGATTAAGTACAAATAGGTAGTTACAGAATAGCCATGGGGATATAAAGTATAGGAAAAGCAGTAGTCAAAGAAATTATATGTATGACCCATGGACATGAACAATGGTGTAGGGACTGCCTGAGGGAGTAGGGGGTACTTGGTAGAGAGGGAAAAAGGGGAAAAATTGGAACAACGTTAGTAGTATAATCAATAAAATATAATTAAAAAATAAAAATGTGGAAACAGTAAAAAATTAAGAAAACCAATATTGCACTCTTATCATTGTAGGCATCAAGAAGCCTTCATAAATGTTTATAATTCATGTTTTTAAATTTATGACATACTCCATGAAACTAGAATTGAGGAACTGCTGAAAGTAGCATTTAAAACTGTTAAATCTACCAAGTCCTATGTGCCTTTTCATATGTTTATTGCCAGGTAACAGTAGTTATATCTATAAATATATAATGTTCATATTCAAATTGCTAATCCTAGAAGGTAGAAACAGTGTTCCAATAAAGGGAGATGCATCTCAACCTATCTGCACGTTGAGGTCATCTGAGGAATCAGTCACACATGAGCAAACTCCCACCATTGCCCAGTCCCAGACCATGTCCTTCAGAATGCGTTGGGGGTGGCAAGTAGGGGCAAGCATTTGTGTTTTTTAAGAGCCCCTGAGGACAAAATAATATGCAGCTAGGTTTGGAAACAACTGCCAGGAATTAGAGAAACCTTTCACATAGTCTTCGTGCATACTATTAAAGTCTTATTAAGGATCTGTGGGAGAAAACACAGCCCTTTTAAATAGTCACAATAGTATTTTTCTTAAGCTAAGTTTAAAACAATATCCTATTATCCACCAGGACACTGGATTTTAACCCTGGCTGCATGTTAGAATCACCTGGGAAGCTCATTAAAAAATATTGATTCCCAGGCCCCCTCTAGATCAACTGTATCATTATTTCTTGTACTGAAACTTGGGCATGTATGTGTTTTACAAGATTCCTATGTGACTCTAGGAGACAGGGAAGACTGAGTATTCCCTCAACAGATGAACTGAATGCCTTGTTTTTGAGAAACTGAATAGCAGCCATGTGCCAAAAATAAGCCAAGGAAATCAGACTTACTCCATTGAATCTGTACAAAGCTTTGCCACCAGTGCACGAATTTATCCTGAAGGTAGCATCCAGGTGTTCACACCAAGCCTTCACTAATTCCCCAGTACTATCTCCTCATAGTATGTGACCAGAACTAGCACTCAAAGGTGGCCTACTGAACAAATGGAACCAATTTATATGGGTATGAATACTCTTTTTATACATGTTAAGTAAATTAAAATGTTTGATTCTCAAAGAAATCCAAGAGTTCTGATATAGTCTGGAACAATATCCAGACTACTTTTTGATTTGACAGATCACTTTGAACAAAGTATTTGTATTTATGATGTTAAAGCTTTTATATCAATCAGCTTTTGTCATCAACACAAAATACTAGAAAATCTTAAAATTAAGAACAGAATGGCAAACAATCCTATATGTAAGCAGTAACAGAATCTTCCTCCTCTTCTAATCTTTTTTACACAGTCTTGCTGAAAAAATACTCAGTGTGGGTGGTAGGTGGCAGTAGCAGAAATCCCTTCCCCTTGCACAGAGTTTGGGAGGTAACATTCAGGTTTCAGGAATGGCACAGGGATGTGTTAAATGGTATTCAATTACATTATGGGTTCATTTATCCTTCCTATATACCTAACCATTTAAACCATTGCATTATGACAGGAAATTTCATCTTTGGAACTTTTGAATGCCAACTTATTTTACTTCTTCTGTCCACAAAAATACAACTGTAAAATAATACAACACTGAAGATAAAATTAAACAAGAAAAAAACACCCATATTCCCTTTGCCCTAACACAACTATTTATAAATTTGGTTAGGTCTTCTATTTTGTTTACTGGTGCAATATCCTCATATAGCTTTTGTAATGAAGATTTACATATAATCTCAAATTCTTCTATTTTCAGTTACAATTATCCTGTAATATATGAATCAACAGCTCTATAAAATAAGCAGAGCTAGACACAGTGATCCAGGGAGAATTCTTGTTTTCTAACACTGCTACAAACCCTGTACACCCCAGGCAAAATCAGCAGGCTAGGATGCTTCTGATTGTCTTATTCAGAGACCCTGAAATAAACAGTAATCTAGAAACTGATCTCATTCTTGGCATCTAGGTCCTCATTCAATGAAGTACATTAATAAAGGGAAGGCTGAACACAGCACTCCAGGCTTCAGTTATGTTTAATGACAATAGTGACAGGAACAAAGCCATCAGTGGTGGCCTGGCCTGCCATCCTGTGAGTCCCTGAAAACATTACACAGAGCTGTCAACAATCAAACAAAGTGGAACTCCATCTGCCTACAAGCCTGAGAAGAATGAAGACGGGATTGCCAGCATCCCTTATCCCCTCTCATGATCACACCCATTGCCACCCATGTCTCTGCTAGTTTCACATGCAGATTGTAACTTTTGCAGCCTTTCAATTAAAACATTTTAAAAATGCACTAAGAAATTCAGGCAAGGAAGAGTGTTTTATGTTTCTCAACTGTGTTTAAATGTTACACAAGTCACACTACCTGCAGCCCCAGAAAGTGACCGGGAAGATCAGACGTCAGCCATTCATTAGTCACTCTAAGGTTTTATTTTCTTCTCAGGCCCCAAACTGGTGAGTCACCAAAAGCCAACCAGTCATCCGGAAAGAGGGACATTTTATACTAATTGTCACAATAGTCCAGCTCAGTCTGTAAGAGAAAAAAAAAGTGGGGGGTGGGGGCAGGGGTGGGCGGCAATTTCCTTTCAAAATGTAAAAATGTGACAAATTACTCTATCTGGCCAAGCATTTTCCTCCCTGCAAACTTGTCACATTTTGCCCTTAGGAAAACAATTAAATCTACTAAGTATTTTAGTATATAACGTTTTAAAACATACACCAAATTATCAACCAACCTCAACAACAATCAACCCATGACTGATCCTGTTTACAGGGTCATACAGCAGTCATACATAGCAACACCCATTTTATGTGGAAGTAAATCCCAGATATCATTTATTTCATGTATGTAAACAGTTCAATATGTTGAGTCTACTTTTGAATGATAAGAACCAGAATTCACTTCTTGGTGTTGTTTGTAAAATTTGGTGACATTAGAGACTAAGCTAAGACATTAACTTATCACAAAATCTCTATAAGTGAAATCATCATCTCAGTCCTCTTCTCATAACCGTGATGTTCCTTTGAGAAGATATTTGCCAGATGACAGCAGCCCTGTGTCACATGCTAATTCACTGACTACTCAAGGGCAACAAGGGGAACAGTTTCATGATGATAAAATTCACTTTTCAATAAAATCATATTATTTGCAAACTAACAAATCATTTTATAGCCAAGTATCTCCATTACCTGACCTAAATTAAAACCTTGAGAGAGAAATGATATGATCTGAATACCAAATGTACCTAATATGCAAATAAAACCCTAACATTTTTTTATCGCTGTTCAGTTACAGTTGTCACCATTTTCCCCACATTGCTCTCTTCTGCCCTGGCCACCTTCCCTTTCCCACATTCAACCCCTTCCCACAATTGTCCTTGTCCATGGATCCTTTATACACATTCATTGATTTGATACTTCCCATTCTTCCCATTATCCATCTCCCCATCCCCTCTAGTCCCTGTCAGTTTGTTCTTTATTTCCATGTCTATGCTTCTTTTTGCTTGTTTGTTTGTTTTATTGATTAGGTTCCACGTATTGGTGAGATCAAACGGTATTTTTCTTTTACCGCCTGGTTTGTTTCACTTAGCATAATACTCTCCAGTTCTGTGCATGCTGTTCAGAACTGTAGGAATTCCTTCTTTGTTTCTGCTGTGTAGTATTCCATTGTGCAAATGTACCACAGTGTTTTTATACCTCATTTACTGATGGGCACTTAGGATGTTTCCAGCACTTGGCTATTGTAAACTGTGCTGCTATGAATATTGGGGTGCATAGATTCTTTTGAATTGTCGATTCAGGATTCTTAGGGTATAATCCCAGCAGTGGAATTGCTGAATCAAAAGGCAGTTCCCTCTTTGGTTTTTTGAGGAAACTCCATACTGTTTCCTACAGTAGCCACACCAGTCTGCATTCCCACTAGCAGTGCACTAGGGTTCCTTTTCTTCACATCTTCACCAGTACTTGTTGTTTGTGATTTGTTAATGATGGCCATTCTGACAAGGATGAAGTGGCAACTCATTGTGGTTTCAATTTGCATCTCTCTGATAGATAGTGATGTTGAGCATCCTCTCATATGTCTATGGGCCCTCTGTATGTTCTCCTTGGAAAAGTGTCTGTTCAGGTCTTTGCCCATTTTTAATTGAATTGTATGTCTTCCTAGTATGGAGCTGTGTGAGTTCTTTATACATTTTGGAGATCAAATCCTTGTCTGGGGTATCACTAGCAAATATATTTTCCCATATTTTTGGTTCCTTTCTCATTTTGCTGATAGTTTCTTTAGCTGTGCAGAAGCTTTTTAATTTGATGTAGTCCCATTTGTTTATTCTTTCCTTTATATCCACTGTTCTAGGAGACATATTGGTGAAAATGTTGCTGCATGGGTTATCTGAAATTTTCCTGCCTATGTTCTCCGGTAGGACTTAGATAGTGTCACAACTTATATTTAAGTCTTTCATCTATCTTGAGTTTATTTTTCTGTATAGTGTAAGTTGGTGATCTAGTTTCATTTTTTTTTTTTTTTTTGGCATATACCTGGCCAGGTCTCCCAAAACCATTTGTTGAAAAGGCTATTTTTCCTCCATTTCATGCTCCTGCCCCCTTTGTCAACTATTAATTGACCATAGATAGAGACATGGGTTTATTTCTGGGCTCTCAATTCTGTTCTATTGATCTATGTGTGTGTTCTTATGCCAGTACAAGACTGTTTTCATTACAGTGGCCTTGTAGTACAGTATGATATCATTTGGTAGGCATTTTGATTCCTCCCTACTTTATTCATCTTTCTCAAAATTGCAGAGGCCTTTAAGGGTCATTTATGGTTAAACATAAATTTTTGAAGTGTGCCCTGGCTGGTGTAGCAAAGTGGACTGAGCCTGGGCTATGAACCAAAGGGTCGCCAGTTAGATTCCCAGTCAGGGCACATGCCTGGGTTGCAGGCCAGATCCCTAGTGAAGGCCATGTGAGAGGCAACCACACATTCATGTTTCATTCCTTCTCCTTCTCTCTTCCTTCCCCTCTCTCTAAAAATAAATAAATAACCTTTTAAAAAATTTGAGAAATGTGTGTTCTATATCTGTGACATATGTCATTGGCATTTTAATAGGGATTGCATTGAATCTATATATAGCTTTGGGTAGTATGGGAATTTTAATGATGTTAATTCTTCCAATCCATGAACACGGTACATGATTCCATTTGTTCGTGTCTTCCTTGATTTCTTTTTCAGTGTTGTGTAGTTTTCTGAGTATAGATCTTTTACCTCCTTGGTTAGGTTTATTCCAAGGTATTTTATTTTTCCTGTTGCTATAGTAAATGGGACTTTTTCTCAATTTGTTTGTGATATTTCATTGTTGGTGTACAAAAATGCCTTTGATTTCTGAATGTTGACTTTGTATCCTGCTGTTTTGCCAAATTCACTTATTAGGTTGAGTAGATTTTTTGGTGGAGTCAGTATGGTTTTCTTTCTTTTTTTAAGATTTCATTTATTTCTTTTTTTTTATATACAGAGGGGAAAGGAAGGAGAAAGAGAGGGAGAGAAACATCAATGTGTGGAGGCTTCTCTCATTACCCCTAGTGGGGACCTGATCCTCCACCTAGACATGTGCCCTAGACTGGGAATCAAACTAGGGACCCTTTGGTTCACAGGTCAGCCATCAATTGACTGAGCTGCATCAGCCAGGGCCATAGGGTTTTCTATGTACATCACCATGTCATCTCCAAACAATGACAGTTTTTCTTCCTCCTTTCTAATTTGGATGCCTTTAATTTCTTTTTCTTGCCTGAACACTGTGGCTAGAATTTCTAAGTGGTGAAAGCAGATACTCTTGTCTAGTTCCTTATCTGAGGGGGAATGCCTTAAGTTCTTGCCTGTTGATTAGGATGTTAGCTGTAAGTTTCTCATATGTGGCCTTTATTATGTTGAGGAATGCTCCCTCTACTCCCACTTTGCTAAGTCTTTTTATCATAAATGGGTGCTGTACTTTAGCAAATGTTTTTCAGCATTCATTGATATGATCATGTGATTTTTGTTTTGCCTCCTGTTTATGTGATGTATTATGTTTATTGATTTGTAAATATTGTACCATCCTTGCATCCCTAGGATGAATCCCTCTTGATCATAGTGTATGATCTTTTTAATGTATTGCTGGATACAGTTTGTCAATACTTTGTGGAGGATTTTAGCATCTATGTTCATCAGTGACATTAGCCTGTAGTTTTTTTTCTTTGTTGTATCTTCATCTGGTTTTGAGATTTGGATGATGCTGGCCTCATGAAAAGAGTTTGGGAGTCTTCCCTCTTCTTGGATATTTTTTTAATAATTTAAGTATAGTGTACGCTCTTTTGAAATGTACTGTAAAATTCTCTTATGAAACCATCCAGTTCTGGGCTTTTGTAAGGCAAGAGATTTAGATTACTGCTTCAATTTCACCAGCTTTTATCAGTCTCTTCAGGCTTTCTGCTTTGTCTTGATTCAGTTTTGGAAGATTACAATTTTCTAGAAACGTGTCGACTAACCCACATTTTCATATTCCTTGGCATATAGTTCTTCTTACTAATTTCTTGCAATACTATATATTTCTGTGGTATCAGTTGTAATTTCTCCACTTTCTTTTCTGATTTTACTTTTATAGGTCCTCTTTTTTTCTTGATAACTCTGGTTAAATGGTTTTCAATTTTCTTTATCTTTTCAAAGAACCAGCTCCTGGATTTATTGATCCTTTGAATTATTCTTGTAGTCTCTATGCCATTAATTCTGTTCTGATCTTGATTATTTCCTTTCTTCTACTCACTCTGGGCTTTGTTTGTTATTGCTTCTTCAATTCTTGTAGATGTACGATTAGGTTGTTTATTTGAAAATTTTCTACCCTCTTTAGGTAGGCCTTTATTGCCATGAACTTCCATATCAAAGCTGCCTTCACTGTGTCCCATAGGTTTTGACCTGTTGTGTGTTCATTTTCATTTGTATCCAGAAACTACTTGATTTCTTCCTTGATGTCATTGTTAACCCACTCATTTGTTCAATAACATGTTATTCAGTCTCCATGAATTTGACTGTTTCTGAGTTTTTCCTTTAGGTTGCTTTCTAGTTTCAAGCTATTGTAGTCTGAGAAAATGCCTGGTATGATTTCAATTATCTTGAATTTGTTGAGGCTTGTATTGTGTCTGATCATGTGGTTTATCTTTGAAAATGTTCCCTGTGCATTTGAAAGGAATGTTTGTTTTGCTTCTTTGGGGTGAAAGGTTCTGTGTATATCAATTATGTACATTTGATCTAGTGCATTGTTCAGTGCCACAATATCCTTGTTGAATTTTTGTTTGGAAGATCTATCCATTGTTGACAGTGGAGTGTTAAAATCCCCTACTATAAGTTTATTGCTGTCTATATCTTCCTTGATGTCCTGCAAGATTTTCCTTATATATTTGGGTGCTCCTATGTTGGGTGTATATATGCTTATAACGTTTATGTCTTCTTGACGGATTCTACACTTGAGTATTATGAAATGTCCTTCTACGTCTTATTTTATGGCCTTTGTTTTGAAATCTATTTTGTTTCATTTCAGTATTTCTGCCCCATTTTTTTCCCTGTCCATTTACTTAGAATATTATTTTCCAACCCTTCACTTTCAGTCTGTGTAGGTCTTTTGTTCTGAGGTGGGTCTCTTGTGGGCAATTTATGTGTGGGTCATGTTTTCTTATCCATTCAGATACCCTATGTCTTTTGATTGGAGCATTTAATCCATTTATATTTAAGGTCATTATTGATAGGTACTTATTCATTGTCATATTTCCCCTTTTGTACCTGTGGTTCCTCTCTATCTCACTCTTTTTCTTCATATTCTTAAAGCAGTTCCTTTAGCATGTCTTGCAATGCTGGTTTGGTGGAGATGTACTGTTTTAGCCTTCTTTTGTCTGGAAAACTCTTTTATTTGGCCTTGCATTTTAAATGAGAGCTCTGCTGGGGAGTTGTCTTGGTTGTAGACCTTTGCTTTTCATTACTTGGAATATTTCTTGCCATTCCCTTCTGGCTTGTAATGTTTTTGTTGAGAAGTCAGCTGCTAGCCTTGTTGGGGCTCCCTTGTATGTTACTTCCTGTTTCTCGCTTGCTGCCCTTAATATGCTCTTTGTCTTTGAATTTTGTCATTTTAATTATGGTATGTCTTGGTGTGGGCCTCTTCGAGTCCCTCTTGATTGGGACTATCTGTGCTTTTTAGACTTCTGTGACTTCTCTCATCAAATTAGAAATTCTGTCATTAGTTTTTCAAAGAGGTTTTCTATCCCTTGCTCCTCTTTTTCTCCTTTTAGTATTGTTATTATACAAATATTATTACATTTCATGTTGTCCTGCATTTTCCTTAATCCCTCTTCATTCTTTCTGGGTCATATTTCATTTTTTTACTCTGTTGGGAATTTTTTTCTACCTTGTCTTCCAGCTTGCTGATTCAATCCTCTCCTTCACTCTGTCTGCTTTTAACCCCTCTACTGTGTTCTTCAATTCAGAAGTTATATCTTCATTTCTCCTGGGTCTTATTGATAGTTTCTATGTTCTTTTTCATCCTGATGTAGTTTACAGTAAGTATCTTATAGCTTTCCTATAGTCACTTGCAATTCTCACTGAGCTCTTTGGGCTTCCTTATAACCACTGTTTTGAACTCAATGTCTGATAGTTTACTTGCCTCATTTTCATTTAGCACTCTTTCTAGGGAATTCTCCTCTCCTTTACATTGGGGGTTGTTTCTTTCTCTCCCCATTTTAGGGGAGACTCTTCTTGTTTGTTTCTGCTTCTTAAATTGATCTGCTTTGACTCCTTGTCTTTGTGGTGTTAACTTCTATGGTAGCAAACCTGTGGGATTCAGTGCTGTAGTTTTCTTGATCTCCTGTACCTGGTGCTCTTGGGAACCCTTTATGACATTGATGTTGGCTCTCTGGATGTAATAGAGCTTTGATTGTTGTGGCCCAACAATATGAACATACCTAACCCTTCTGAATTCTACATTTAAAAATCGTTAAGATGGTGAATTTTATGGCATGTATATCTTACCACCATCAAAACTTATTTTAAGTTAAAAAAAAAAAGTAGAACCATTCCCATTGGCTAGTACTTTGCTGGCCCCTTGATGTAATCTCACCTTTCAACCTCATCTTGAGACAGGCTGTGAGATATTCTGCAAGGTCACCAAAAGCGGCTAAAAAAGAGCAGTCAGAATCACTAGACATCGCTTCTGTCACAGGCCAATTAACCAGAATCCTAGAGTCCTATAACCCTTTGTTTGAGGGCAAAGACATTGTTTTGGTTCCTGTCATATTTCTTTTGACCTCGCCTAAGGGTTTGGGAACCGAGGGTATATCACTTTAGCCTGTTTGAGCTTCCAAGAACTGGAATCCCTTCCTACAGGGAAATAAAAACTGGATTTGAGGAAGGGTCTTCATGTCCTTTTGACAGCCACCCACCTAGCCCTTTAAGGATGCACTACCTGGCAATGTAACAGGGGAAGGGATCCCAGGCTTCTGCACACCCTCCCCTCATATCATGGTTAAAGGAGAGGACCTGTAGAAAAACCAAGTACGAGTTTGAAGAGACATAATCAGGCTATAGAAAGCATCTACACAATCAACAAAGGATAAACAAGCTGCATTTACGAACCCCACATTTCCTACCTCTACACCAGTAACCAGACAAAGGTAGAGAGGCCAAGTTTACACAAAGCAGAGATTGTGATGCAGGAAGACAAGCTCCGAGAACAACTGCAGTTGGTCTGCCCCATGATGCCACAAAACCAACGGATTATGTCAGAGTGAGGGGTATTCTTTAGAAAAACAGAGGCCCTTGTTTAAGAATTAGCCTATGGCTAAATAAAGCAACTGTTTATGCAAAAATAGATTTTCTTACTATGTTAATTTGCTAAACACCTTGATAAAGTAATAACCCCTTTCTTGATGCCTGTGCTCCATCCTTGGTGCCTCATTAGGTTATAAGGTTAACTAAGACCAAAATCTTGCCTTTAAAGAACACAAGTCAGGAAGGAATAGTACGACGTAAGCAAGTATGAACAATACCATTTGTTCAGGTTCCATAACAAACCACATTGTAGCTTTAGAGGTGGCATGGACCTCCCAAATGAGAAAATGTCCCCAGCAAGGTTTGGAAGGGGAATAGTTTTCAAGATGGGGGCAGGGGAGTAAAAGAGATCATGAAAGAAAGTTATTCCAGTTGGAGAAACAGCATATGCAAAGGCCACGTCCCAGCACACTGGGTGATGTATTTTTGGAAATCAGAAGTGGGGATTCTGGAAGACGATGGAGGAGTGCATGGAAGTCACAGTGACCTCCTCCTGGGGCCAATCTAGAATGACAACCCAATTGTGGAGAAACCACCCCCAACAAACAACTGAACAATAACGAGAAATCAGCCTTATGACCTCAGACAGACAGAAAAACCAACTTTGGCACAACCTGTCTCTGTCCGGTAAGGAGTGTGGTAGAGACTCGAGAAGGCTGGCTGGGTGCCCTCAAGAGGCAGTGCCAGCAGGATAATTAAGCAGCTGGCCGGACCCCCCTGAGAAGTATGGCGTCTAAACCCTAATCTGGGTTCCTTAGCCTAGTACACCATAGCCCAAAAAGTACACAGAAAACAACCAATGGCAAAAAGTGGCAGGGTTGCTCTCTGCCAGAGATGGATGGCTGGAGACGCAAAGAGACATTTAAAGGGCCAACACACAAATTTTCATTTGCAGGCACTTACATTGGGCTCTGGCAAAGACAGGGACAGAGTGGGCTGCTGATGCCTGAGAGACTAAGGACTGAGGCTTTGGGGAGACTAGTGAGAGAGCAACTGCCAGAATCCCAGTGCTGAGATATTCCCCATACTTCAGCAGCCATGTGCTCAGGCAGACTACTCCCCTCGGAGCGGCAGCAGCCTGAGGGGAAACAATAGCCCCCACACCAAGAGGGATTCAGCCCTACCCTATAGTACTTAAACCTGACTACTGAGTACAGAGTGACCAGATTAACAATTGAAGGAGTCAGCCAGGGACAACAGATCTCTGGAAGTATCGAACAGGCTGCCTAAGGTCAGATGGGGCCATTGTCTGACAGCACCATAGGCAGATCCAGAAAGAAAAAAACAGTGGTAAATACAAGAGGCTACTGAGACGAAAATCACTGTAGTATTCTTCATGACGTGCGACATTTTCTTTCCTGCACAGCTTTTTACTACATTCCTTGTCCAGCAAGTTTTTATATAATAAGTCACTAGATTTTATACAATAGTGTATTTCGATTCACATATTTTGCCCCTCCTTCCTCTTATTACCACATTCTACCATCCTCTTTCCTCACACTATTTTCATTTCAAATTTGGTTTTCTCTCTAGCTACAACCTGTTTCCATTTTGTATTCTTATTATGTCCCTCCTGTCCAGACACACAAAACCAATTTTCTTGTCAAGTGTCATTTTACATACTTTTCCCTGCTCTTAAAATACCCATGTTCTCTCTCCACCTGTAACAATCTTTGCTAGTTGGTTGTGGGTAGGGTAGTTGTTGTTGCATTCTTTCTCAATTTTATCTGTACAGGTTCACTAGTTCTATATTTCAAGTATCACATTTTGCTGGTCTCCTCTCCTACTCTTTTTTTTATTTCAAATTTCAATTTTGCTGTCATAGCCTGTTTTTCCATTTTCTCTTTCTTCTACTTTTCTTTCATTCTTCCCTTTTATTTTTCTTTATTCTCCTTTTTTCTTTCTTCTTTTTCCTTACATCCCAAATTTTACTTTTTACCTCTCCTAGTCTAGTTTTTGCTCCTCACTCTTAGTATTCCCTCTCCCTCTATCATTTCAAAATCACTTCCCATTCCTCTAAATACCTCTTACACTTTTCTTTGTTTCTTTTTCACCTCTTATTCCCATACCATCTATACTAATTTTAGCTCGTTTATTGTTGATAGTACTATGGCGGATCTTTCTCTACAATTAGGCTCTTACATTCTTATTAATTATTTACTACTTTTCCTTCCTTTTTTTATCTCTCTCATTTTATTTTATATTATTTTAATTTGTGTTTAAACCTAATATTACATGCTTCTCTTCTCAAACTTCATTCCACATGCATCATTCCATTTTCTATTCCTGAGATAAATTTTACTTTCTCTTTTTCCATTGCTCCAACTCCCAAATCTTATTAGGGCTCCTCCCTCTGCTCTCTCAAAAAAAATTTTTAAGCAGGTTATCTCATATCCACTCTCCTTTCTTCTAATAGACTTAATCTCATTACACCCTTACCAACACTGGGTCATTTGCTGTTCATAGTGGGATGCTGTGGGAGAGTTACATTTGTGAGTTTGGGTTTGTTTCCTTAGCTTTGTGGTTTTATTCTGGCAGCACCTGCACAACAGCACGCAAGAAGTGCTAGGCGAGGTGACTCAGTCTACCAACCGGAAGAAAGGACCCAAGAAAGACCCAACAGCAATAAAACAAAATTATATCCAGAGAACCAGCATAAAACGCATAAAGGGCATCACAATTACACCAACTTCAGGTGATCAAGGAGACTGGAGCATTGAATCTCACAGTCCTCTCACAACAGAAGTTTACATCACAAAGTCAGAAAGTCAAAACAGATCAATTTAAGAAGGAGAAGCAAATAAGAATAGTCTAAAAATACTGGGAAGACAAAGAAACGACCCCTCAATCAAAAGAAAAGGACAAATACTCAGAAAGAATGCTAAATGAAATAGAACAAATCAACTATCAGATATCAAGCTGAAAACGATGGTTATAATAAGGCTCAGTGAGGTCAGGGCAAATTACCAAAAACTACAGGGAAACTAAAAGGAACTTACTGAGAAAGATGTCGGTATAAAAAAGGACACAGAAATAATGAACAAGGGCCAAGAGGCAATGAAGAACACAACTTCTGAATTAAAGAACACAGTAGAAGGAATCAAAGCAGGGTTGATGAAGCAGCGGATGAAATCATTCAGCTGGAAGACAAGGTAGAAAAAAAAACTCCCACAAAGAAAAATAAAAGAAAAAAAAGACTGAAAAACAATGAAGAGGGATTAAGGGAAATGCAGGACAACATGAAACATAATAATATTTGTACAATTGGGATACCAGAAGGAGAGGAAGAGTAGCAAAAATAGAGAATGTGTTTAAAAAATTAATGATGGAAAACTTTGCAATTTGACAATATAAAGGCCACACAAATCCAGGAAGCAAAGTTGGTCCCATCAAAAGGAACACAAAGAGACCCAGCGCAAGACTCGTATAGTTAAATGGCAAAATTTCAGACAAAGAGAGAATCTTAAAGGCAGCAAGGGAAAAAAAGAAAGTAACATAAAAAGGAGCTCCAATAAGACTAGCAGCTGACTTCTCAGTGGAAAAGCTCTGAGCCAGAATGGAATGGCAAGAAACACTCCAAGTAACGAAAAGCAAAGGCCTGCAACCAAGACTACTCTACCCAGCAAGGCTCTCAATTAAAATGGAAGGCAAAATAATGAGCTTGCTGGACAAAAGAAGCCTCAAAGAATATACCTCCTCCAAACCAGTACTACAAGACATGCTAATGGGTCTGCTTTAAGAACAGGAAAAAAACAGTGAGAGAAAGAGGAACCTAAGTACAAAAAATGGCAATGAATAGGTACCTATAAATAATAACCTTCAATGTAAATGGATTACATGCCCCAATCAAAAGGCACAGAATAGTTGAATGGATAAGAAAGGATGACCCATTCATATGATGCCTACAGGAGACCCACCATAGACCAAAAGACCTACACAGACTGAAAGAGAAGGGCTGGGAACAAATATTCCAAACAAATTGACAGGAAAAAAAGCTGGGGTAGCAATACTCATAGCAGACAAAATAGACTTCAAAAACAACAACAACAACAACAATCATGAAAACAGACTCAGAGGATCAGTTCATAATACTCAAGGGAAGAACTCATCAAGAAGATATAAATATTGTACATATATATGCACCCAACATAGGAGCATCCAAATATATAAAGAAAATCTTAGAGGACTTCCCGAAAGATATTGACAGCAATATAATCATAGTAGGGGATTTTAACCCCTCACTGTAAAAAAATGATAGATCTTACAAACAAAATATCAACGAAGATATTGTGGCATTGAACAATGCCCTAGATCAAATGGACTTAACTGATATATACAGAGCCCTTCATCCCAAAGAAGCTAAATACATATTCTTTCCAAATGCACATGGAACATATTCAAAGATAGACCACATGATGGGACACAAACAAGACTCAATAAATTCAAGAAAATTGAAACAATATCAAGCATTTTCTCCACCAACAAGGGACTGAAATGAGAAACCAACATCAAGGAAAAAAACCCAAAACACTCAAAATCATGGAGATTGAATAGCATGCTATTAAACAATGAATGGGTAAAAAATTACATTAAGGAAGAAATCAAAAAGTTTCTAGAAACAAATGAAAATTCACTCACAATGATCCAAAACTTATGGGACACAGAGAAAGCAGTCCTGAGAGGGAAGTTCGTAGAGATACAGGCCTACCTAAAAAAGACAGAAACATTTCAAATAAACAGCCTAACCCTACGCCTACAAGAACTTGAAGGGACAACAACAAAGACAGACCAGAGCAAGTAGAATGAAGGAAATAACCAAATCAGAACAGAATTGAACAATAGAGAGATTAAAAGCACAGTTCTAAGATCAATAAAACCAGGAGCTGATTCTTTGAAAAGATAAACAAAACCAACAAGTCTTAAGCAGACTCATCAAGAAGAAAAAAAGAGAGAGGACCCAAAAACACAATCAGAAATGAAAGAGGAATTACAACTATACCACAGAAAAGCAAAGGATTATAAGTAATTACTACAAAGAACTATATGTCAAGAAATTTAAAAATCTAGGTGAAATGGACAGATTTCTAGAAAAATATAATCTTCCAAAACTCAATGAAGAAGAAGCAGAAAGCCTGAACAGACCAATAACAGCTGACAAAATTGAAGCAGTAATCAAAAAAGCTTCTGACAAACAAAAGCCCTGGACCAGACTATTACACAGGAGAATTTTACAAAGCATTTAAGAAAGCACTAACCCCTATCCTTCACAGATTATTCCAAAAAATCCAAGAAGATGGAAGATTCCCAAGCTGTTTTTATGAAGCCAAAATCATCCTAATCCTAAAACCAGATAAAGACCCAACAAAGAAAGAAAACTTCAGGCCAATATCACAGGTGAACACAGATGCTAAAATCCTCAACAAAATATTGGCAAACTGCATCCAACAATACATTAAAAAGATCATACACCATGACCAAGTGGGAGTCATCCCAGGGATGCAAGGATGGTACAATATTCACAAATCAATAAATGTAATACATCACATAGACAAAAGCAAAGACAAAAATCATATGATCATATCGATAGATGTGGAAAAAGCATCTGATAAGGTACAGCACCCATTTATGATAAAAACACTCAGCAAAGTGGGAATATAGGGAGCATTCTTCAACATAATAAAGGCCATATATGAGAGACCTACAGTCAACATCATACTCAATGGGCAAAATCTTACAGCTTTTCCTTTAAGATAAGGATGCCCGCTTCCACCACTCCTTTTCAACATAGTACTGGAAGTCCTAGCCACAGTAATTAGACAAGAAAAAGAAAGAAAAGGAATCCAAATTGTAAAGAAGGATGCAAAACTATCATTGTTTGCAGATGACACGTTACTGTATATAGAAAATCCTATGGACTCCACCAAAAAACTACTAGACCTAATAAGTGAATTTGGCAAAATAGATGGATAGAAAGTCAATATTCAGAAATCAAAGGCATTTTTGTACACTGACAATGAAATATGAGCACAGAAATCAGGAAATAAGTTCCATTTGTTAAAGCAATAAGAAAAATAAAGTACCTAGGAATAAACATTACCAAGGAGGTGAAAGACCTGTACTCAGAAAACTACACAACACTGAAGAAAGAAATTAAGGAATATTCAAACAAATGGAAGCATGTACCATGCTTCTGCAATGGAAGAATTAACATCAAAATGGCCATACTACCCAAAGCAATTTATAGATTCAATGCAATCACTACTAAAGTACCAATGACATATTTCACAGATATAGAACAAACTTTTCAGAAATTTATATGGAACTATAAATGACCCCAAACAGCTGCAGCAATGTTGAGAAAGAAGAACAAAGTAGGAGGGATCATAGTACCTGACACATCAAACTGCATTGCAAGGCCACTGTAATCAAAACAGCCTTGTACTGCCATAAGAACAGACACGTAGATCAGTGGAAAAGAATAGAGAGCCCAGAAATAAACCCAAGTCTCTATGGTCAATTAATATTTGACAAGGGGGAGAGAAACATAAAATGGAGTAAAAATAACTTCTTCAATAAATGGTGTTGGGAGATCTGGACAGCTACATGACAAAAAATGAAACTCGATCACCAATTTACACTATTCACAAAAATAAATTCAAGGGGAATAAAAGACTTATATATAAGTCGTGACACCATTAAAGTCCTAGAGGAAAACATTGGTAGGAAAATCTCAGACATTCCATGCAGCAATATCTTCACTGACTGGACCTCTAAACCAAGGGGCATAAAGGAAAAATAAAGAAATTGGACTTCATCAAATTAGAAAGCTTCTGCATGGCCCAAGAAAACAGTATTAAAATGAAAAGAGAACCAACTATATGGGAAAACATATTTCCCAATGACACCTTGGACAAGGGCATGATCTCTCAAATATATAAAGAACTCACATGACTCCACTACAGGAAGATAAAATACCCAATTAAAAAATGGGCAACAGATGTCCGGCCAAGATGGAGGGGTATGTAGACATACTGTGCCTCCTTACACAACCAAAAGAAGGACAACAAAAATTTCAAAACAAAAAAACAACCAGAACTGACAGAAAATCGAACTGTATGGAAGTCCCACAGTCAAGGAGTTAAAGACAAAACATTCATTCAGACCGACTACAGAGGCAGAGATGGGATGCTGGGCAGAGAGGACTTGCGGCAAGGTGGCATCTGGTGGACCCAGCAAGGTAGCTGCTGGTGGAGGGGGTTGTCCCACATTCGCATACAGATAAACTGGGAGGAACAACTGGGGAGTGAGACAGACTACATAACCCAGGGTTCCAGAGTAAGGAAAGAAAGCCTCAAACCTCTGATTTAAAACACCGATGAGGGTTGAGGCGGTAGCAGGAGAAACTCCCAGCCTCACAAGAAACATTATTGGAGAGACCTACTGGGTCCAAGAACTTACACAAACCCACCCACCCATGTATCAGCACCTGGAGGGCCTAATTTGATTGTGGTTAGTGGGGGAAGTGATTGAAAACTGGCAGAGAGCGGAGCAAGTACCATTGTTCCTTCTCAGACCCCTCCTCCACATACAGTGTCACAACGTACCCATGTGGGTTGCTCCACCCTGGTGAACTCCTAAGACTACACCTCTCACTACGTAATAGGTGCGCTGAGACAAAAAAAAAAAAATGGCCCAAATGAAAGAAGAGATCAAAGCTCCAGAAAAAATGAAACTAAGTGGCGAAGACATAGCCAACCTATCAGATGCACAATTCACAACACTGGTAATCAGGATGCTCACAGAATTGGTTAAATGTGGTTGCAAAATAGAAGAAAAAATGAAGGCAATGCTAATTGAAATAAAGGATAATGTACAGGGAACCAACAGTGTCGGGAAGGAAACTGGAACTCAAATCACCAGTATGAACCAGAATGAAGAAAGAAACATTCAACCAGAACAGAATGAAGAAACAAGAATTCAAAAAATTAAGGAGAGGCTTTGGAACCTCCAGGATATCGTGAAACATTTTAACATCTGAATCATAGAGGCAACAGAAGGAGAAGAGGAAGAGCAAGAAATTGAAAACTTATCTGAACAAATAATGAAGGAGAACTTCCCCAATCTGGCAAAGGAAACAGACTTTCAGGAAGTCCAGGAAGCTCAGAAAGTCTCAGAGAAGATGGACCCACACTTGGTGGAGGAACACACCAAGGCACATCATAATTACATTACCCAAGATTGAAAATAAGGAGAGAATCTTAGAAGCAGCAAGAGAATAGAAGACAGTTACCTACAAAGGAGTTCCCATAAGACTGTCAGCTGATTTCTCAAAAGAGACCTTGCAGGCAAGAAGGGGCTGAAAAGAAGTATTCCGAGTCATAAAAGGCAAGAACCTACATCCAAAATTACTCTATCCAGCAAAGCTTTCATTTAGAATGGAAGGGTAGATAAAAGTGCTTCTCAGATAAGGTCAAGTTAAAGGAGTTCATTGTCACCAAGCCTTTATTACATGAAATGTTAAAGGAATTTACCTAAGAAAAAGAAGAAGAAACATATGAACAGTAAAATCACAGCAAACTCACAGTTATTAACCACCACACCTAAACCAAAAACAAAAGCAAACTAAGGAAACAACTAGAACAGGAACAGAATCACAGAAATAGAGATCACATGGAAGGTTATCAGCAAGAGAGTGGGAGGGGGATATAGGGAGAAAAGGTACAAACAATAAGTAGCATAGATGGTAGGTAGAAAATAGGGGGAGGGTAAGAATAGTATAGGAAATGTAGAAGCCAAAGAACTTACATGTATGACCCACAGACATGAACTAAACGGGGGGAATGTGGTTTGGAGGGGGTGTGCAGGGTGGAGAGTAATAAGGGGGGAAAATGGGACAACTGTAATAGCAATATCAATAAAATATATTAAAAATATCCACAAAGGGAGTTTAAAGTATTGCTCATACTAAGAAAATATATCTTAAATGTTACCACCACAAGAAATGGTAATTATGGAAGGGAACATAGGTGTTAACTAATGTTATTGTGGTAATCATTTCACAATTATACATGTACTAATCCTTCATGTCATACACCTTAAATTGTATATGTGATGTGTGTCTAATATCTTAATAAAAGCTGGACTTTTTTAATTAAAAAAATTGGCAAAAGACTTGAACAGACACTTCTCCAAGGACTACATACAGAGGGCCCAGAGACACATGAAAAGATGCTCAGCATCACTAGCTATCAGACAGATGCACATTAAAACCACAATGAGATACCACCTCATACCAGTCAGAATGGCTAACATAAACAAATCAACAAACAAGTGTTGGAGAGGTTGTGGAGAAAAGGAAAAACTAGTGCACTGTTGGTGGGAATGCAGACTGGTGCAGCCACTGTGGAAAACAGTATGGAATTTTCTCAGAAAACTAAAAATGGAACTGCCTTTTGACCCAGCAATTCCACTGCTGGGATTATAACCTAAGAGCCCTGAAACACCAATCCAAAAGAACCTATGCACCCTAATGTTCAAAGCAGTACAATTCACAATAGCCAAGTGCTGGAAGCAACCTAAGTGCCCATCAGTAAATGAGTGGATCAAAAAACTACGGTACATTTACACAATGGAATTCTACACACCAGACAGAAAGAAGGAGCTCCTACCCTTTGTGACAGCATGGATGGAACTGGAGAACATTATGCTGAGTGAAATAAGCCAGGTGGTGAGGGACAAATACCATATGATCTCACCTTTAAGTGGAACCTAATCAACAAAAGAAAAAAGCAAACAAAATATAACTGGAGTCATCAAAATTAAGAACAATCTAACAATAGCCAGAGGGGAGGGGGAGGGAACAGTGGGGAGAAGGGTGTCCAGGAACTACTACTTACTATAAAGGACACATGGACAAAACCAAGGAGGAGGGTGGAAGCAAGGGAGGGAGGTTCGTTTGGAGGGGGTAACAGAGAGGGGTGGGGAGAACTGAATAACAATAATTTAAATACAAAAATACTTTAAATGAAGTAATGTTTTACCATTCAATAGGCAACAGAGGAAATGATTAACAGAATATTGAAATTTAAACAAACTTTATATATTTTAGGCAGTCAGATGAATAATGAGCAAAAATACACACAAAAGAACATATTACACCTTTGGCATGGTGTCCAGAACCACTGAGGACAACTGTGAGTATTCTGTCATAAATAATAAAAGGAATAAGGAAAAAGCCCTGTCATTTATTAAACCAACTAACATTAGGAGCACAAAAATTCTTTTCAGGGGTAGAAAAGACCAGTAATTCTATTAAAAGTAAAAAGTGTCCCTCCCCCCTTGCAACAGGCAATAAGGCTCTCAGACTGTAAGTGGACAGTGAAAGAAAAAAATGTATTATAATGCCTGATGAGTGCTTGATTTTTTTGTTGTTGTTGTGGCATTTACCTAACATAAGGATTAGTTATTCTAGAATTTCCCTTGACGTGGGCTGCCCATCTAGCAAATGCAGGAATTTGCACATCAAAAACAGTCCAGAAATCCAGAGTTTTAACAGCAGTAAAGAACCTGAGTGAATCATTTGTTGTCTTATGAAAATCAGAACTGAAGCTCAGAGGTTAACTGGCCAAGGTTACACAGCTCTTCTCAACACATACACACACACACACACACACACACACACACACAGACATAAACTGAGATAGACACATACACAGACATGCATATGCACACACCCTTCATATGCATTTTTAAATGTCCTATTTCTATAGACCCTGGAACATTCCCCAAGTCATCTCCTCTCCACCCAACCAGATTCTTTGGTCTGAATCTCTGTTTGGCTTATACCAAGAGCCTCTCCCTCTTTTCTTCTGATTCTCTAAAGTGCACAGAAGATCAAGTTTTCAAGAAATCATTTTGGAATATTAATTTTAAAAATGTAATGCCACCCATTTTTATAATGAAACAATGAAACTTGGTGAAGAGGATGGTATGAGCTGCCAGTGACCAGGAAAACTGGGCATAAAAACTTCTGGTTCCTTGTGATCAGTCTGGGGAGGCCCAACACTGAGGGTAGGAGGGCATGTAGACAGCTGTTACATAAGTCCAGCCCACCTCCAAAATAAATTTCTTAAGACAAGCAAATGTGTGTTGCTGGTTAAACAAACAAAAAAGGAAATCAAGAACATTTCCAATTCTTGAATTAACTACCAAATAAAATCACATAAATACATATAAAGAATTCTACTGGATGCTAGTATTCCTGGATTGCTTGACCTAGAATTTGTCACTTCATTATGATGGCAAGAAATTAGATGCCTGGCAGAGAATGAGAGGCTCACCAGAGAGGTAGTGATTGATTTTTCGCTTTCTTCTTCCCTTACCTTCTTTGCAATTATTCAGGTTTCTCACTTGAAACCTGTACTCTTGGTAATTTGCCATTCTCAAATTAAATGACACTCATTTAATGCAACAAATTAACAAGCACCATGTTCATTGGTCTAATACATTATCAAGATATACTGACATCTTGACATGAAACCATACTGGTTAGTGGCTTTATAAACTCTACTATCGAGTTATTAAAGGCAAAATCATAGTGAGAATCAGATCGTTTCACACCTGCTCTTAACAGGTCCTATTCATCAGGTAAATAATGACTAAAACATCAGCATCTGAGAGATTGAAAGTTTTAGCTAGGATATCTTCACTGTAGCCACACATCAATCAGGGTTCTACTTTTAAAACAGGAATTTGAACAGATATATGTATATAGAGCAAGAAGAAGGCAGTAAAGGATAAGGGAAAAGTGATGAAAACAAAAGAGCAAAAAGGAAAATGCTTATTTTCAATTTGACATCATTAGACTGTGTCAGGAAGAAAGATTAGCAAATCCTATCACTCTCCCTCACCTTTCATAAAATCCTAGCATGTCCAACAGAACATATTTCTATTCTATCAGATTCTCTCTCTTTTTTAAAGGTTTATTTTTAGATAGAGGGGAAGGGAGGGAGAAATAAAGGAATAGAAACATCAATGTGAGAATGAAACATCCATTGACTGCCTCTCCTATGTGCTCCAACCAGGGACCGAACCCGAACCCAGGCATGTGCCCTGACCAGCAATCAAACCAGCTTACCCTTTGCTTTGTGGGATGATGCCCAACCAACTGAGCTACACTGGTCAGGGCTATTGTGTCAGATTCTTGACACTGCCAACACCAGTGGTGTTCTAAAAACACATATGATTCCACCTCCAAAAAAACTTGAGGAAGTGGAGAAGAACACATACTATATTTTTCAACAAAAAAAGTGTTTTTGGTATTCATGACATTAAGATAGATATTTTTGATAACTATTTACATGTGATAATGGTATAGTAACTGTGTTGAAAGAATTGATATTTTAAGAGATACATACTAAAATGTCTATAATTGAAAACAGGTTTCCTTCAGAAAGCAAATCTTTCCAATGGTGAGTGACAACTATACATATATTTTAAAAGTTATTATTGCTAATATTCATTATTTTTATTATGTCTCCTCTTTTTAATATATGGTAAAATCATATGACAAAATTTACTATTTTAACCATTTTTAAGTGTGCAGTTATTTGGTGGCACTAAGCACATTCTCACCACAGTTCTCGCTAAATATTTCTATTATATATCCTTTTCTTGTAATTATAAGAGATCTTTCCCATATGATCTCTGCCTGACATATGGTCTAAGAAATCTATAAAGGCCATGCCAACTATCATCACCATCCATCTCCAGAACTTCTTTCATCTTGCAAAACTGTGGCTGAGTATCCGTTAACCAATAACTCCCCATTGTCCCTCTCTCCAGTCTTTGGCAACTAGCATTCTACTTTCTGTCTCTACCATGCATTTTATAGTTTCATGAATTCAGAATTAATAACATTATACAAAAATTTCTCAGATTTCAAATATTGATTCATTACTTTAAACAGGATAACAAATATCCTATTTTATTTGCAATAAAATACTTATCAACATTTTAATAGTTACATAGGATTCTGTGTGTGGTTAAACAATAATTGAAATAGACTGATGGTTTTGTTTTTATTATTAACACCACTTTAATGAACACCTTTCAATGGGCTCTTTCTTTTCTCTGAGCTCTGTTAAGAGCACTTTCTAGAAGTGAAATTGCTGGAGCAAACTATGCACATTTTCAACATTTTTGACCAGTTGCCAAATTGCCCACCAAAAGGATTTTTGCTTTAATTTTCAGTGATGTTTCTAGTATTCAAATAGATTTTTCTGGATTCGGGGGTGGAGAAAAAAGCTAGATGATGCCCAAAAAATGACCCACAGTTCTCAATAAATATTTCTGCTATACATCCTTTTCTTGTACTTACAAGGCATCTTTCCCACATGACCTCTGCCTGACATACAGTATATGAAATCTACAAAGGTCATGAATAGTCATGAACTGGGAATCAGATTTTCTGAAAGGGACCTTTTTTAATTAAAAAACTTGAATTTATACTGTGTGAACCCTTAGAACTAAGAAGGGCTCCTGGTGCCTAACTGGGCTTAAAAAAAAAAAATGAAAAAGGCACAAAAGCAGAACCTTTTTGGTATCCATTTCTGTCAGGCAACCTCTGTTGGAGACCACTTTGTGTGGTATTAGAAACTGTAGCCTTGCCAGAGCAAGGCCTTGCCTGTAAGTCTCCACCAGAAGATGGGGGATACAGGAGGCAAGCACAACCCTATACTAACACTGAGGGTTCCTGCTGGAACTCAGGTCTGAAGAATACATTGTATCCTTTGAAGCTTGCTTTGCTTTGTATAGCCCTGTGGATATAAACCAGATGTTTAAATTCAAAGCATAAGGGAGTGAACTCCTAACCTCATGAACCACGCCTTCACAACCATCTGGTGCCAGTATTTCTAACAGACCCTGACCTGAGGCAGATCTCTGTGTTTTCTCAATTGTTATCTATACATTATATCTGTTTTCTGTAACTATGGCCTTTAGGCATTGATTGATGAGCTTTTCATGCATATTGTATACCCCTGCGCATACCGATCCCAATAAAAGCTGTTTTGGAGAAGGGCTCTAGCATTCTCCACTACAGGGAATCACCACCCACTTTCCCGCCAGAACAACAGATTGTGTCAAAGACGACTCATTCTCATCTGTGGCAGGAAGGAGAGCTCTGTGGGATGGGGCCTCCCACAAAACTACCTCCTGGAGAAGTCTCTGTGCTAAACTGCCTTCCTGAACTGTGTTTTCTGAGCCAGAGCTCATAGAGTTTCTGAAGTTCTATTTCAATCAACAGGACTGAGGCTTTCCCCATTCAATTAGAGCTGCATGGGCTCTGACCAATCAGAGCTACTCTAGTCTGACCAACCAGAGACCAGCTCGTGGGAACTTCTGTCTGTATAAGCCAGTCCCTCTCTGAATTGGGGAGCACACTTTCTACTGAAAACTGTAGACTGCATTTCCCTGCCTGATGTCTCAGTAGACCTGTGCAGAGTGGAGCCACCTAGCTGAAGGAAGGCCTGACCCTGGGGCAGCTTCACCGCGGCACAGTTTTCATGGCCATGCTATAGCACAATTGAACTGTTCCACGGCAGCGCTGTTTTCACAGCCATGCTGTATCACTGTTGAGCTGTTTGCAGTAAATAATTTCCTTCTTCACCACACCCCAAATTGGGGATTCCTGTTGGTGTTGAATTCGCACCAATGATCATTGGTTGACAGATATCATGCTTTACTAACTATAAAAGAAATTTGCTATGTACAATGGCTATAAAAGAGACAATAAATAAAATACACAGGTCCACCTAATTCTCTGTACTGATATTTTTCAAAACCAACCCAGGGAAAGTAAATTCAATTAAAAAGAGCTGTTTTGTAATATTTTAAATTGTCAGCAAATCAGTGTATCTTATGATTACATAGCCACTTCTGCATTCACAAGAAAATTGCAAAGTGAACATTTTCTACTTTTTAAATGTTCTGTCTTGTTCATAAATTGAGCTAATTTGGAGTGGCCAAAGGAGACTTCCCCACTCTTGCTTCCCCCTACACGCCCAAAACCTCATTTCTTAAATGTAGCTAAATTCTCTTGGTTTTTGAAATTCATTGTTTCCTTATTTTATTCTAGGAATAAAAATTACTTCCTTTGCTTTTCAATGCAAACAATCTTTAAAAAAGAGGACTGCCATAAAAGGAACTTAGTACTAAATGTGTCTTTTTCTTTCCCCTAGCTGTGGCAAAGCCAGCAGCTCTTCTCCAAGAAGTAGTTCCTGAAAATCTCTGTGGTTTTCCCATTTCTGCACTATCAGTTATACTAACATGTGTTTTTCATTTATAGTATTATGGATATTCTCTAGATAGTCTGTTGAAAGGAAATTAATCCTAGCACTAAGCTAACTCCTGAATTCTCCACAATTTCTTGTGAATTCATGCAAGGTAATTAATGCAGAGGTTGAATATGAATGTGTAAACAGCTGATCAGGGCTCAACTATTATGCATTTGGCTTATATCTCATTCTGCATTTAGAGCAATATAGGCAGAAGAATATTTTCTCATTAATAGATTCAACACAAATGCAACAGACAAAATTCTTCCAACAGCCTCATATCACCGGGATAATAGACCTCCTTTTTATTGAGCACCTATTAAGTGCCTAGAGATATCTCATTATTTCACATGTGCTATCTAGTCACTTCACAGGCACTATTGCTAACTCAAAAATAGACAACTATTATTCTCATAATTTTACAGTTAATGTAACTGAGACTCACCAAAGTAAAGTAGTTTGTTCAGAATCACACAGTTATTAAGAGTGGAGCTCAGATTTGAACACTTGCCTCTTGCACTAAACCCAAAATGCTTAGACAAGACAAACACCAATAATGGTACATATCATTATGAGACAGCTATTTGGGCATGGTGGAAGAGGACACGGTGCTTTTCAAGGGCATCCACTCATATCACCACTTTGTCTGGAAGCTCAGAGTCCCCATAATGAGAAGTGAGTGAGCTGAGGTAGTTTCAGAATACAAGTAACCAGAATGAATGATCACATGGACAACAACTACAGACAGTGTTCTTTTCAAAATGTTCCCAGTGATCTGATATGTCCCACACTGTACTACAAACAGACAAAACTGCTGATAAATTTCTTGAAGATCCCGCATGGAAAGTATATGTGAGTGCACACAGGCAAACACTAGAGATTCTTACCTTAAGCCCAGAAATACCTCCTCTATCAAATACTGTATTTGTTATAACCAACCTAAAAATAACCACAACACCCAGATTACATGAAAATTTGCTGTGAACTAACGAAGGGCTATAAAGTCAAATGGGTAAAATCCTGGGTTCAAAGCTGAGAATCAAAACTGAGGTCTAAAAATGAGCTCAATAGAGACTTCCAGCCAAGATGGAGGCACAGGCAGATGCAGTTTGCTTCTTTGCACAACCAAAAGAAGAATGAACAATTTAAAAGCAAAAAACACCAGAAGTGTCAGAAAACCAAACTGTATGGAAGTCTGACAACCAAGGAGTTAAGAAGAAACATTCATCCAGACTGGCAGGAAGGGTAGAGATGGGAAGCCAGGGTGGAGAGGACACACAGGCAAGGCACTGGCTGGCAAACTGAGCCGGCAGACTGGGTGGGCAAGGCGGCTGAGGTGGCTGGTGGACCAGGTGGTCCCACTTATGCAGATAAGCCAAGAGGAACAACTGGGCAGCAAGACTGACTACACAACCCAGGGTTCCAGTGTGGGAAACTAAGTACTCAACACCTCTGATTGTAAAAAACTTTGGGGGTTGCAACAGCAGGAGAAACTCCTAGTCTCATAGAAGATTCTGTTGGAGGGGCACACAGGATCCCAGAATGTACATGAGCCGACTCACCAAGGAATGAGTGCAGAGTACCACCTGAAAGGGCACAATCTGCTTGTGCAAAATGGGAGAAGTGACTGAACATGGGACGAAAGCTGAGCAAGCAGCACTGTTCCCTCTCTGACTCCTGTCCATATACAATGCCACAAAGCAGGGAAGTGGGTTGTTCCACTGTGGTGAATAACCAATGCTCCACCCCTTATAATGTAACAGGTGTGGCACTGACACAAAGAAATAAGGTCCAAATGAAAGGGCACATCAAAACTCCTGAAAAAGTACTAAGCAACGAGGAGAGTGCAAACCTATCAGATGCAGAGTTCAAAACACTGGTAATCAGGATGCTCACAGAAATGATTGCATATTTCCACAAAATAAAGGAAGAAGTGAAGGCTATAAAAAGTGAAATAAAGAAAAATAAAAAGGGAACTAAAAGTGAAGGGAAGGAAATGGGGACTCAAATCAATAATTTGGAGCAGAAGGAAGAAATTAACATTCAACCAGAAAAGAACAGAGAAACAAGAACTCAAAAAAATGAGGAGAGGCTGAGGAACCTGTGGGACAACTTTGAACATTGCAACACCCAAATCACAAGGATGCTAGAAGGAGAAGAGGATCTTAGAGCAAGAAGTGAAAAGCTTATTTGAACAAAATAATGAAGGAGAACTTCCCCAATGTTGAGAAGGAAATGTACATACAAGCCCAGGAACCTCAGAGAGTCCCAAAGAAGCTGGACCCAAGGAAGCACACACCAAGGCACATCATAATTACATTACCCAAGATTAAAGGAGGGAATCTTAAAAGCAGCAAGAGAAAAGGAGACAGTTACCTGCGAAGGAGTTCCCATAAGACTATCAGCTGATTTCTCAAAAGATACCTTATAGGCAAGAAGGGTCTGGAAGGAAGTATTCGAAGTCATGAAAGGCAGGATCCTACATCCAAGATTACTCTATACAGCAAAGCTTTCATTTAGAATGGAAGGGCAGATAAAAGTGCTTCCCAGATAAGGTCAAGTACAAAGAGTTCATCACCACCAAGTCCTTATGATATGAAATATTAAAGGGACGTATCTAAGAAAAAGAAGATGATCAAAAACAGTGATCATCAGTGAACAGGAAAGTGACAAGAAACACACAACTATCAACAACTAAACCTTAAAAAAGAAGAAAAACAAACACAAACTACGGGAACAACTAGAACAGGAACACAATCATAGACATGGAGATCACATGGAGCGTTATCAGCAGGGAGGCAGCGCGGGGAGGAAGGGAGAAAGGTACAGGGAATAAGAAGCATAATTGTTAGGTACAAAATAGATAAGGGGAGGTTAAGAATAGTATAGGAGGAACCAATAGTGATGGGAAGGAAACTGGGACTCAAAACAATAGAGTTGACCAGAAGGAAGAAACAAACAACCAAATAGAAAAGAATAGAGAAATAAGAATTAAAGAAAATGAGGAGAAGCTTAGGAACATCTTGACATCCAGGACATCTTGAAACGTTCCAACATCCGAATTATAGGGGTACCAGAAGGAGAAGAGGAAGAGCAACAAGTGGAAAACTTATTTGAACAAATAATAAAGGAGAACATCCCCAATCTGTCAAAGGAAATAGACTTCCAGGAAGTCCATGAAGCTTAGAGAGTCCCAAAGAAGGTAGACCCAAGGAGGAACACACCAAGACACATCATAATTACATTAGCCAAGGTAAAAATGAAGGAGAGAATCCTAGAAGCAGGAAGAGATATGGGGACAGTCACCTACAAGCAGTTCCCATCAGACTGTCCATTGATTTCTCCAAAGAGACCTTGTAGGCAAGAAAGGGCTGGAAAGAAGTACTCCCAAGTCATGAAAGGCAAGGACCTACATCCAAGATTGCTCTATCCAGCAAAGCTTTCATTTAGAATGCAAGGGCAGATCAAGTGCTTCTCAGATAAGGTCAAGTTAAAGGAGTTCATCATCACCAAGCGCTTATTTTATGAAATGTTAAAGGAACTTACCTAAGAAAAAGAAGATAAAAGACATGTATAATAAAATGACAGCAAACTCACAATTATGAACAACCACACCTAAAACAAAAACAAAAACAAACTAAGCAATCAACTAGAACAGGAACAGAACCACATAAATGGAGACCACATGGAGGGTTAGCAACAGGGGAGTGGGAGGAGAGAGGGGGAAAGGTACGAAGAATAAGTAGCATAGATGGTAGGTAGAAAATAGGGAGAGGGCAAGAATAGTATGGGAAATGTTGAAGCTGAAGAACTTATGACACATGGACATGAACTAAAGGGGGGAAATGTGGGTGGTAGGTGGTGTGCAGGGTGGAGGGGAATGAAGGGGGGTAATGGGACAACTGTAATAGCATAATCAATAAAATATATAAAAAAAGAATAGTATAGGAAAGGGAGAATCCGAAGAACTTATATGTATGACCCACACATATGGACCTGTGAGCTAATGGAGGCGGGTAATGCTGGAGAGAAGAAGGATGCAGGGTGGAGGGGAATAAAGGAGAGAAAAATATGGGACAACTGTAATAGCACAGTCAATAAAATAAACTAAAAAAAGTAAACTAAAATAAAAATGAGCTCAACATTTACCAATGGTTTGACCTTGGGCAAAAACAGCAATGCCAGCAGCAATCTACACTGACTGTGTACAGTCATTGCTTGAAATTCATGGGGTGTTGGTTCCAAGACTCCCTTCAGATACCAAATTCAAGGATCCTCAAGTCCCTTATATAAAATATCATGGAACAATGCATACAGTCACCCCTCTGCATCCTCAGATTCCCAACCATGGATCAAAAACAGTATTTTTAATCCACAGTTGGTTGAATCCAAGGATATAAGCCAACTCTCCTCTGGATTCAGGAGTACATATAGATACAAAGGACTGACTATACCTTGTAAGTTACATTTCATTACCACATACATCATCTCATTTAATCCTCAAAACCATCTTTTGAGGTAGTAACTACTATCCTCATGTTTAGAATGGCAAAACCCAGCACACGGTAAAAAATGTGGCAGAAACAAGATTGGAATCCAATTTCTGTCTGTCGTTAGTTTCTTGATATGAGCCTCAGTTTCTTCATTGAAAAACAAGATCAGAATATCTGACTCAGAGGACTGCTACAGTGATTTCCTGAGACAAGATATAGAATGTGAGATGTTGTCTTTGAATAAGGCTTAATAAACAGTCACTACTTTATTGAGCTATACTTAAAGATGACATCTGGAATACATCAAAATAAAAACATTCTGTACAGCTAAAGAAAACATCAGCAACATAAAAAGGGAACCAATCATATGGGAAAATATATTTGCCAATGATACCTTGGACAAGCGTTTGATCTTCAAAATGTATAAAGAACTCACATGACTACACTCCAGGAAGACAATCCAATTAAAAATCGGTGAAAGACCTGAACAGGTGCTTGTTCAAGGAGAACATACCAAGGGCCCACAGACATACGAAAGGCTGCTCAACATCACTAGCCATCAGAGAGATGCAAATTAAAACCACAATGAGGTACCACTTCACACCAGTCAGAATGACCATCATAAACAAAGCAACAAACAAGCGCTGGTGAGAATGCGAAGAAAAGGGAACCCTAGTGCACTGTTGGTGGGAATGCAAACTGGCACAGCCACTGTGGAAAACAGTATGGAATTTCCTCAACAAAGTAAAAATGGAACTGCCTTTTGACCCAGCAATTCAACTGCTGGGATTATACCCTGAGAATCCTGAAAAACCAATTCAAAAGAACCTATGCACCTCAAAGTTCATGGCCATGCAATTTACAATAACCAGGTGTTGGAAACAGCCTTGTCCTGGAAACAGCCTTGTGCTGGAAACAGCCATCAGTAAATAACTGAGTCAAAAAACTGTGGTACCTTTACACAATGGAATACTACGCAGCAGAAAGAATTCCTACCCCCACAACTGCATGGATGGAACTGGAGAGTATTATGTTAAGTGAAATAAGCTAGGCAGTAAAAGACAAATACCATATGATCTCACCTATAAGTGGAACCTAATCAACAAAACAAGCAAGCAAAACAGAACCAGAGACAGGGAAATAAAGAACAAACTGACAACGACCAGAGAGGAGGGGGAGGGTGATAATGTGGGAAAGAAGGGAAAGAGTCAAATCAAGGAACATACATGTATAAAGAACTTATGGACAAGGACAATGGGGGAAGGGGAGAATGGGAGGACTGAATGTGGGAGGTGAGGTGGGCAGGGCAGAGGAGAGTAATGGGGGAAAATGGAGACAACTGTAACTGAACGACAATAAAAAAATTTAAAAAATAAATGGTAGCTACTGATGTTTTCATCATCCCCATCATCATCCTCACTACCATCACCACCACCACCACCACCACATCATCATCATCATGTTATAGAGGATAAAAGACTAAACTTAGGGCTACTGCCAATACACATTTTACAATATTTCTTAAGGCTTAAAATTATTTTCATCTCTCTAAACACCCTTTTCAAAGATTAGAAACTTCACATTTTTTCTTACTGAACAATCTTGGCTTAAAAACTGCTTTTGTTACAGCTAAATCAACATAGTGTTATTAATTCATTGCACTCCACATTTACAAAATCAGTGCCAACCACGGAATTCTACTTTCTTATACCCAAGTAGCGGCTTTTACTTTGATAAAAGCTACTTGAAAATTTCAGAGTTCTATGCTTGCCAAAATGAAGTGGGAAAATTTTGGGTGTCAAACAATTTGGAAGTGCTCTAAAAATAACATGGTAAGAATAAGGCAAGTATATTTTCCTCTAAAGTATAAGTTATCACCAGGGTTCATGAAGTATGGATATAAATATCTGAGTAGGCTAATAGACAGCTTTCTTCAAAGACTGGACACTTTTGTTAACAGTGATTTACATACAATTTCAGGCCCTTGGTTGGTATGAGAAAGAAAAGTCTACAAAAGTGTCTAAAGCATAACATACAGAGGTGGCTGGCATTTTCAGAGAGCATGTTCTAAAGCAGCCCATGAAGGCAGGAATCTGAGCATTCTATAGGGGTCAGGCCTGAATGTCTGCTATCATATCTTTCTTGCCCTTTTGCTGGACCAATGTTGGCTTGTCTTTGGGTTCATGTCAAAATAATGTGAAAAAATCATCACTGTATGTGTGTATATTGTGTATGCCCAAGTAAGAAGCTACCTTGACAAGTGGAATAGGGAAACTGAGACACACAGCTGAGCAAACTTGCTGAGCAATTTACAGTCAGATGCAGAAGGTCACCTCCCTAAAGATAACATCCAGGCCTCAGTTGTATTTCAGCTCCAGGGCCAGAAATGCAGAAAAAACAGGTGGGTGACACCAGAACCAACTGCAATGACTGAAGACACCCTGCCCTGTCACTGACCAATCAGTGGAGACCATGACCCTGAAAGGGCACATCTGGAGAACTGAATATTCTACTGAAACCCTCTCCTGAGACCTTTGTTAAGATTCCCAGCTGCCCTGGCTGGTGTGGCTCAGTGGATTGAGCACTGGCCTGTGAACCAAAGGGTCGCAGGATGGATTCCCAATGAGGGCATACGTCTGGGTTGCGGGTCAGGTACCCAGTAAGGGGCATGCTAGAGGCAATCATGCATTGATGTTTCTCTCTCTCTTTCTCCCTCCCTTTCTCTAAAAATAAATAAATGAAGTATTTAAAATAGTTTTTTTTTTAAAAAGATTCCCAGCTGCAAGAAAGACAAAAGCCTCAAAACAAAGGACCCAAGGCCAGAGCTCTCCCTTTGTGGAGCAGTCCAGCTATTCCCTTTCCTTTCTTCTTTCCCCACAGGCACAAGTCTCAAACTCTAAGGGTCCCCAGGAGACTTGCAATCAGGGGAGAAACAGGCAGCAGCAGCTCATCCCAGGCTAATTCCCTGAACCTACCTCCAAGGCCCCCTTTTCTCTGCCTTCCCAGTGACCTAAGTCAGCCCAGCCTAGGCTCTCCTGTTGCTTCATCAAAGCTAGGCCCTTCCTTGTTTCACTGTCCCCAGCTTTAATAAATACATCCTTAGAGTTGTCTGGACTCATGTTGTGAAATCCTTCCTACATGAAGTTAAGAACCCACACGCTACTGGCAGGTTCTGGGTACACCCACTCAGGTCCAGGCCTTTGTCTGGTAAAAGGGAATGGGTCGAGAGAATCTTCAAACACCAAAATCCAGGCTCTACTCTTTGGGAAACATCATCTTTTGGAATATTAAAAAAAAAAGTCCAGTAACAAATCTTATATGTATTTAGTCTACCAAAGACTCTCTGGATATCAACCAGCTAAGGGTCACATTAGAAGTCTTAAATTATTAAGTGATACCAATACACCAATTTTCTTTTAGCATGAGATTCTCACACTAAATAATTGAGAAGTTTAGATGGACCAAAATTACCTTCTAGCAAGTACTCTGAAAAACTATACTGCACATTTTATAGTCTCTTTTGCAAATATGTCACATTTCAACAGATAACTTAAGAAAAAAAATCATGTACAAACCCAGAAGACTGGCATCACAGAACATTTCTTTAGAATCTAAAGCATCTAAAACATAAATGGTTTCAGATTTTAGGATTAATAGCTTGGATGCCACTTGAGATGATATGTGAAAGAACAACAAACTTCAGGTTTGTTTTCAGTTTAACCCCACAGTTTTTTTTAAAGAACCAAACTTCTTACAATTAAGTCAATGGACAGCTCCGATGTTGAGTGTTCGGAAATTACTGGTAAATCTCTTAAACGTATTTAAATTAATGTATTATTTAACTTATATAATCACACATTATTTTTCTCTTTTATTAAATGCATTTCCAGACCTAAGGCTCAAGGACTTGAAAACTTATAAAAACGAAAAATTTGGTTTTTGAAAAGGTCAACAACATAATGCCTGCTTAATTTTGAATATTTCCAAAAGATATCTGGGGAAGGAGCTGTCAAACATCACATGTAACTGAAAGGATAGAGGTGGGGAACCAGTGTTCATTTCCTACTGGAATTTCATTTTTTAAGTATGACCACTGGACACCATCATTAAAAAACAGCATTGTTTCAGGTTTGCCCTGATCATTCTTCCTCTATTATCCCAATGACAGGTATAAACACAGGACTCCTAGGATCTTTCTGTCATAAACACTCACCTGGTCACCATCCTGCTTTCCCAAGATGCAGCTCTGTGTGACATCAGTCAATTTGAAAGCTACACAATTTATGTGTCATCAAGAACCATCACTTGGGCAGAGGACATGGGAAGAAACACAAGATTTTTTGCTACTTAAGTATCACTGTGGCATAAGGAAAAAGAAAAGCTGACTATTTTTATGGTTATTTTTAACGCTATATTTCTCAAGCAAAAATGCAGAACATCTCTTCCCTAAATAAATGGATCAAAGACTGATCCTTGCAAAAAAGGGTTTTATATTACAAATGTTTAAGTTCTTACCTCATCAAGTAAAAGAAGTATCACACCATCCAAAACATTTTCCCCAAAAGTCCCTAACACATTAACAAAGAACTGTTATGCTTGGATATTTCCAAAGGTAAAGTTGTAAAAGTAAAGAGCACCTGATCTGTGCTCATTTGCATACAAGATATCTGGAAACTACTATTAGATTATTAAATGAAAACTGTGACACCAAAAGCAGTTACTGCTTAACTCGGGTATTCATTTCATTGAAATACAGTCGATTCTCATTCTTTGCTGTGTTATGTTCTATAAAGTTACTGCTAAATTAGGGAATACTGAACCATTGCTCCTATGGGAAATACAGGGTTAGGCTTATATGAGCCTCTCTCTCAACATTTTCATCGATCAATACATAACCTCATTTTATCTGTGTTTCTGTCTAAAGACACCTACTATTAATTTATATATTGTTGATTCATTAACAGTGAACTCATAGCCAACAGCACTGTAACTGATGCTTGAATGAAGCTTCCCACACAAATGCACTTTTTCCATAGGGCATATCAATCACTTCCTTCTTGTGCTTAGGGACACCAGAGGGCATTTCAGATCTATACCTTGGGACCATTTTCAACAGCAAAATTACCAACAAACAGCAAAAAAATGTGGACAATGAAGCACTAAAGAGACCACCAAAGGACACCTGTTTACCTAAGAGCTGAAACAAGAAGGCAGAGCATTGCCTTGTTCAATCTCAGCTGGAAACACTGAGCAACTCAAATTTTTCACCCCTCTGTGCATGTCCATGAATGATCACATAAGCAACATGAGTAGTGATTTGCAGGTTACAAATATATTTGAGGGAGTAAGTGAATTCACAAACATTGGAATCTGTGAATAATAAGGATTGTCCATAGTTCAATAAGTGTTAATGATTCAGCACATCAATTTTAACAAATTAACATCTAAAAATGTTTCTGAAGTTTTTGTTATGATAAAAAAGTATACCTGACATTTCTTTTCCTGACACTGTTGCATCCTATAAAAGGACAGCTTATCACTTCCATGGCCATAATAAAATATTATGTTGAGTGAGCCACATGTTTTGGGAGACTCTCATACTGTCTTATGTGCAGCTATTTTCTCATCCACTTCTCCATCCGATCTTGATTGAGTCCACCATTGAGTCTCATTCCACCAAAGTACAGTAGAAAGAGCTAAAAAATCACAGAATATTTTGGACAGAACTTGTTTGTTATTCTTTGAGATACTATGTAATTTATACCTAACCCAAGCTTGGTATTAGATATGTGTAACAGACACATTTCCCCCATTAAAACAGCTGTTTATTGGGCTGGTGTTGGGTGTGACCATCTGCCTATTTGGAGAAACTGGCCCCTTGAACCTGTCTCTACAATACTGAGGATGTTGAAGGTGTTGGTTATTATATATAATACATGATCCCTTCATAAGGATCCTTGGAGAGGTTCATCTCTGGTCTTAGAGTCAGAATTCTGTGAGTCTTCTGAGAATTGGTGTGTTCTTATTATACAATCTGTGGACCAAGTGTCCAATGAATATCACTCTTCACAAGGACTGCTGGGAAGCTCATGGCCAAATTGGTGGCTCACCTTAAGAAATGATGGCATTCATTTTATGAACTGGCCTCATTCTTGGATCCAGTTTTTATCTTCCCCTGGTTCTCCCTTTGCTTTGCTTTTTTTCCCAGCCTACTTCCAGTTTGTATTATCTACACTCTGACTATTTGTCAGTACCTTTAATCCTTTGTAAAGTTGGAGGGAAGGAGGTAAATAATCTAACCTTTGCTGCACCTTCCTAACTTCCCCTGGAGAAGGTCTCTTGGCTACTTTTGATTCCAAGAAAACCCTGAACTTATCTCCTCTGTCTTCCTGCCATCACCTCATGTTAGTTTAAGTTGCTCCTGGTGTTTCTATGGCCATGCATCTTCCCAGGATGTTTCATACTGCAGGGCTGTGGGTAGTGAGAACCCACACAAGTCACACTGAAGACTGGGCTGTCCAGGTTACTGATCTGGCCTGGTCAGTAGGGGCCAGTGTGACTGACTTGAAGAGCAGTTAAAAGAAATCCTATGTGGGAACAAAAGTGGACCCAACCATGTCAGCCCAGTGTGTGGAAGATTGCAGGTAATCAGCAGTCCACACACCTACAGTCTGACACTGTTAAGCAGATAGCTAACAGAATAAGGACTTGCATTTTAGCCCAGGTGTACAGAATATATCCCAGAAAGAGGCATTTCTCTCACTTACATGCAGTGTAGTCGAGTCCACCAAAAACAATACACTGGGGTGTAAGGCCTCACCCATCAAAACTGCTCAACACTTCCACAAAACAGCCTCCAAAGGGTCTTCCTGGACCACTCCTGCAACATGGTATGCACCTCTCTGCAACCACTCTGAGCCCCTTCCTACCAGCTGAGACCCTGGAACTCTGCCCAATTCATCCATGGCCTTTTTTAAAACTTCATTTAGGGCTTATCTATGGCAGAAATCCACCTAATCCTCAACTTCACCCAGCTCTTCATACTCCCAGGTTTTATACTCCCTCACTGCTTATGAACTTACTTTATACCATACTCTAGTCACTTATATTCACCTATGTTTTTATACTATCACTATTCATCCACTGTTGAATGTACATATCAGATTAGAATCTTAGCTAGGGCAGGGAGCTTGTCCTCTAACTTTTTTCTACTAATTACCTCTCTAGAGTTCTGCCACAGTATCTAGCATAGTAGATTCACATAATGTACCTCAGAATAAGTCAAAGGAGAGTCCTCAATACCTGATTAAAAGGAATACTGAGTTCCTAGATTATACTAAATTATTTGCATTCTGTCTTTAACCACTCCCTCCCATCATAAAATTTTCACTATGAACAAAGAGGCACTGAAAAATTTAACAGAATTAACTGTCACTCTCTGGGGTAATGACTGTCAATATGGTGACTTTATGTTTACATAATTAAAATTATCTTTATTGAACAGTAAGGTAATTTCATCACACAGTGAATTTCAGAACTATAGGCTCCTTTTGACCTCTTTTTGACCACCATTCAAGTTTTCCTCCAATCCTTCTTACCAAATGACTTGTTTTCCTTTCACCTCATCTTTAATATTTTTATTTTCTACCACATGACCCCAAATATTCACAAACAAAAGACTGAGTACAATACTCAGTTTTTTAAGTTGTCAGTCTTAAAATAACAAGAATGCACCAGTGCCCTTTTTATTTGTTTGCCTCCCAAATTTCCTACATCTTCATTCTTCTCTCAGAACTGCCAGGAGAGGGGTAACAAATTCATGTTTCAACAAACCTAAAAACACCCATCTTTTTCTCCTGTTCTGCCTCAGAACACCACTCAGGCAATGGCTATGGAGACATTCATGCTGAAGCTAAAGCATCTTGAGTTTTAGGTAATCACTTGCTGACCCTCCCAAGGCCTCACACCTAATTTTTCATTTATAATTGTGTGTTCCTTTTTTTTTATAGGAAGGCCCCACAAAACCTGTGTCTGCCCTGTTAATAAAGTCACACTTTAACCACCAGAAGGGACTGGCCAAAGAGCCTCCTCACCCTAAGTCAAAGCCAAACCTGCTCCAGAGTAAAGAGAGGGAGGACTTCTTCCCATACTCAGGCCTGCCTTAGCAGAAAGCAAGGAGGCCTCCCTTCCTACTAACTTCCCTGACTTGACCAACTTACCTCCATGTAATGACCATGTCACAGCATTATCCTGTCTCATTATCATCTCTCTCTAAAAAAGAACAGTCTCCTTCTTCCTGATAAGGGTACCTGTCCAGTGAGACATTGGGCTCACCCCCTCCTTGCTAACCTCTAAGAACACAAACAGCAGCCCTTTGCCCACTGATCTCTTCTCTGGAAAAGCTCTAGCCTAGCACAGAGAAGCACCACGACCATGTGCCCAGGACTCCAGATGGGGTGTCTAGCTTGGATCTGTAGAGTCAGTTGAACTTTCTTCCCATGACACTTCATCTTAACTCAAAAAGATCTTGCTCTTCTCTGCCAACTCCCTAAGCACACCTCTATACCCAATGCCATTGGCCATGCAGTAGCCCAGTCAGAAACCTGAGCATCTTCTCCCCTGGACCCTACAAACCTGCATAGTCCCCTGGTAGTGTCCTCTGTGCTTGGCTCCTGCTAATTCCCTCTCTAGCCTGGTCTCCTGCAAGAATTTCTAAATAGCTCTGCCTACCCCGACAGCCCTTTCCATGACGAAGGATTAGACCTTCAGCTCTGATACATCTCCTCTTCCTGAACCACTTAACTTTCTGTACTACTTTCATGGTACAGAAATAATTTGAAAATAACTAAAAATCTGGATAAAGTATAACACCTTTGTCACTGCAAGAAAGGAAGAACACTCAGCTCCAAAGACTAAGCAATAGATGGAACAACAGAGGCAACTCTTGTCCTGAGGGCCTTTGCTAAACCTGGGGCTCCAGTGTTTATGATGGGGATAAAGGAGAGAAACACTCCCAGCGTCTGTCAAATAGGAGACACCTGCATAAAGTTATCTGACATGATACTTTTTAATATTTCAGGTGTCCCAATGTACCAAATTCTGGTGTTAATTATTTTCCCACTGCTGCAGAAAAGCTTCAAAAATAGGCTGAAACCGCCCTGACCAGTATGGCTCAGTTGGTTGGGCAACATCCCGCAAAGAAAAAGGTCACTAGTTTGATTTCTGGTGAGGGCACATGCCTAGGTTGTGGGTTCAGTCCCACCTTGGAGCATGTAGGAAAGGCAATTGATTGATGTTTCTCTCTCACATGGATGTTTCTCTCCCTCTCTTTCTCCTTTCCTTCCCATCTCTCTAAAAATAACAAGTCTTTTTAAAAAATAGGCTGAAATTCTTAAGACATATTAGCCCATAAGAAAATAAAATCCTCTATGAGGATGAAAAGGTAAGATCTAGTTCATACCACTATCTGTTTTTCCCAGGCAGAAAGTTGTTATTTTTTCCCCTAAAATAGGAAAGGCAAAGCACACTTTCTTGGTTACCTGCTTTGCAAACTTGAGTATTATTTTAGAAATACATGTAAGAGATGTTGGCAATATTTATGCATTTTTTTGTTCCAGTTCAGTAAGTCTTTGACCAGGTAAAACATAACTAGCTCTATCACCATATATGGTTTTAATTAAATCTCTTATTTGGAAGCATATTTCTTTTCCTTAAGTGTTCATGCAGAGGGCACTTAGATGGAGATCTTGACATCTTAGCAAAGTCACTTTTTCCTGTCTACAAGATTTTTGAAGGAAAAAAGTGGCATTGGAACAGAGATTATGGTTAAACAAACTTTTATTATGCCCTGTTCTTCAATTACACAATAAGTTAATAATTTTAAAGAAGGCTTTGTAAAGCCAGTCACAAAGAGCCACAGGGTGTATGATTCCATTTATATGTAAATTAACCAGAATATGCAAATCTATAGAGACAGAAAGTAGGTTAGTTAGTGGTTGTTAGAGGCTTGGAAGGCGAGCGAATAGGGAGTGACTGCTGATAGGTATGGGATTTCCTTGTGGGTGATGAAAATATTTGAAAATTAAGTGTGGGGATGGTTGCACAACTCTGTAAATATGCTAAAATGTATTGAATTGCATGTACTCTAATGAATGAAATGTATAGCTTGTAAATTATATTATATAAAGCAGTTTTAAAATTAGCCTGGATGGTTGCCAGGGACTTGGAGGGGGACACGGGAGTTGTTCGATGGGTACAGTTTCATTTGTGAAATGAACAAGTTCTGGTGTTTGGTTAGACAACAGTGCAAATGTACCTTACACTATTGAACTGTGTACACTTAAAAGTGGTTAAGATGGTAAATTGTACATTTTGAAGTGACAAGTGGAAATTTAAAACTTACTTTTAAAAGGTGGGGGAGTGCCCTCCTAGATGGCTCAGTTGGTTGGAGTGTCATCTGGTGCACCAAAAATGTTGCAGGTTTGATTCCCAGTCAGGGCACATAGTTAGGTTGTGAGCTCAATCCCTGGTCGGGGCGCATCCAGAAGGCAACAGATCAATGTTTCTCTCTCTCTCTGTCTATCCCCTCCCTCCCTCTCTCAATAGAATCAATAAACATATCCTTGGATAAGGCCTGGGATGAAAAAGAAGGGGAGCTGGAAAAACATACCACATTGATTCAAAGCTGCTATTATGTGTTGTGCAGCTCAGGGCCTGGGTACAGCATTCACAAGCTGTCTCCCATTATGGGCACAGGCAACTTCCCCTTCCTCTCTAGCACCAGGTTAGGTCCCTTAACTACATTCCCAAGAGTTCTTTATATTAGAAATATCAGCTATAATCAAAAGGTTACATACAAATTACTGTAACAGAATTTCTCCTCAGATAATGCCTGTCAAGTCACTCATGGCTCTTTTTAGGACTTTTAATTTCTATTCCAACATTATACTGGATTTCATGTGGCCAACAGCAATAAGGTCATATGCCTCATGGTGGCTCTGGGATCACTCCAATGGAGAACCACAGAAAATCCTTATACAACTGATGTTAAAATTGAGGGGGTCTGAAATTCTGTGCAGCTACAGCAAACCTGAAGGTAGAGAACATGGATAGGCACATGGAGCCAAACACTAGCTAGAATCGATCAACTCTCCACTTGCCAGCTGTGTGGACTTGAACAAGTTACCTCACTTTTGGGCACCAGATTTCTAATGTCTATAAAATGGGAATAACAATAGCACCTCTCTAAGAGCTTAGAACAGCTCCTGGCTCTGTAAGTGCAAACTGCTATTATTATTGTTTTTGTTCTTATTAAGCAGTAAGTTATTTTTAAATTTACTCTGTTCATATGAGTTTTCTCAGGCTGCTGCAATAAAATACCACAGCCTGGGTAGCTTCAACAACAGACATTTGTTTCTGAGTTGTGTAGTCTGTAGTCCAATCAAGGCACCAGCAAATCTGGTTCCTAATAAAAGCTCTCTTCCTAGCTGGCAGACAGCCACCTTCTTGCTGTAATCTCACATGGTAGAGACAGAGGGAGAGAGAGAGAGAATGAGCTCTCCTCTTATAAGGACACTAATCCTGTTGGATCAGGGCTCCACCTTTATGATCTGATTTAACCTTAAGTTCCTGTTATGGGTTGAATTATGCACCCCCCCTCCCCCATATTTGTATGTTGAAGTCCTAACCCCAAGACCAAAGAATGTGACCTTATTTGGAAATAGGAAGATCCTTGCAGATGGAATTAATTAGAATGTCATACTGGAGTAGGGTGGGCCCCTATAAAAAGGGGATATCTGGACACACATGCTCAAAGGGGGAACACTATGTAAAGATTAGACTTATGGTGCTACAAACCAAAGTCTGGGAGAGAGACCTGAAACAAATCCTTTTGTAGTGCCTTCAGAGTGAGCAAGGCCCTGCCAACAACTTGATCTTGGACTTCCAGCCTCCAGAATAGTAAGATAATAATTTTCTATTGTTAAAGCTCCCCAGGCTGTAGTATTATGTTTCAACAGTCATAGAAGAAAACTAACACAGTATCTATGTTCCATGCATGGTCCTCAGGGGTAGGAAACAACAGTGAAAAAACAGACATGGTTTCCACAGAACCCAACAACTAAAACATAAAATTATTAAAAGGACACCCAATAGTTGTAAGTTCATACAGGAGGTCTCTGTAAACCAGTGTAGTCAGAGTATGTTCTCCAATATGTGCTTCATAGCATTGCCTCAGAATTATCCAGAATACTTAGACTAGCAGGACTTCTATTACAAAACAATAATGTCACAGATAAACTATCACTTTAGAAATCAAATAACTAATATAAATAAGAAAATTTTTGTACTTATGTATAATGGCTCATTCCAGGACCACAAATAAACACAACTTTCTCTCTAAATACTAGTCACCAAATCTATTTCCCCTTTCCATTCTGAGACGAGGACAAAAATCTACTGAGTGATGTCATAGCCTTAAAAGTCAAGAGACTAAAAAATGTTTAATCTACTTTTTTAAAAAAGATTTTATTTATTTTTAGAGAGAGGAGAAAGGAAGGAGAAAGAGAGGTAGAGAAATATCAATGTGTGGATGCCTCTCACACAGCCCCCACCAGGGATGCGGCCTTCAACCCAAGTATGTGCCTGGACTGGGAATCAAACTGACGACCCTCTGGTTTGCAGCCTGCACTCAATCTACTGAGCCACACCAGCCAGGGCTGATCTACTTTTTATTACTCAATGAAAGGCACAGGAAGAAGGTGATTTAGCTATATTTATCCCCTAAATAACATAATAAAATTTATTTTGTTTGATATCTCATTAGAATTACAAGATATTACGACCCTTGGCTTAGGAAAAGCATTATTACAAAACTAATGATTTTAGGAAATACTAAAGAAAAGTGAAGAGGTTGGAAATATTTCAGAGTAATTTGGTCATACATAAAAAAATGGGCTCATAGCATGTCCCAGGTCAATCTACTATGTCCAAATGAGGCTATTTTGTTATAGATTTACTTTCAAAGAAATACTACAAAATCACTAAACTACATCTTCAGCTAATTGTCTATATTCAATTCTTTCTTTTTAAAACATCTGAGATTAATTCCAGTAAATTGGTATAAATAAAATAAAGTCAGAATACTGATTATTAATCTAATATATCTAATAGTATTTGCTCTGTTTTTAAAACTGAACAAACTCTTTTCCATGTATAGATCCAAAAGCAATGAAGAAGAGTTAAACATTTACTTTTAAACCTACTCTGGCCTATCTTTATAGATGTCACACTCAAGCATACTTATATTATCACTAATGTGGGTGGGCCTCATCCAATCAGTTGAAGGCCAGAAAGGAATAAAAAGGCTGACCCTCTCCCAAGAAAGAGGGAATTCCCTAAACCTGACTATCTTCTGACCTGGAAGTTAGGTTTTTTCCCTGATGTCAGACTTCAAACTGAAAACATCAGCTCTTCCTGGGTCTCAGGCTTGCTGGCCTTCAGACTATAATTAACACCATTGGCTCTCCTGGGTCTCCAGCTTGCTGACTTACCTGCAGATGTTAGGACTTGTCAGCCTCCATAATTGTGTGAGCCCATTCCTTGTAATAAATCTTTTTCTATATTATACATACATATGCATCCTATTCTATTTCTCTGGAGAACTCTGGCAAATATGGACAGATTTGGCAAGGTATTCAGTTTCATTATTTGCAAAATTGAGATAATAACTATTTTGAAAGTTTTATGAAGATTAGAGAGAAAACAGGCTGAGTACTAACACACTTGCCAGGCTCAGTCAATGGGAAGGGGCGAGGGGCAGGCAGCTGCTACCACCACAAGTCCCAGGCGTACATGGAGCACGCCCAGTAAGAGGCAGTGACCTGCTCACAGAGAAGCAAATGCCATCTTTTTAAAAGCCCTAATGGTTATAAACACATTAAAGTAAATCAGAGACACCCAAAGAGAGTAAAATGCAGAACACTCAAAATAGACATTAACAGTCCTAAAAACACAAATTGTGAAAAATCACCACAAATTGTCACTTGAAATACCATTTTGACAGAAATTGTAATATCACCAAAAGTGGAAATTATGAATAAGTAAATTCTAATGCTGTTCAGAAATAGATGAGGCACATCAATATATCAAATGTTTCCCTCTCTGCTGACCTAACAGGTAATATACACATCTGTAAGGAGAAAATACCATGTGTAAACAGTAATAAGAGTCTACTTCAGAAAACTTTTTATCATTTCCTTGTTGCTACTGTTCCAAGTTATTCCAAGAAAACGATGAATTTACTTTATAGCATACTTCAGACAGGCCAATCTGAACAAACGATGAATTTACTTTATAGCATACTTCAGACAAGCCAATCTGAACAAACCCTACTACTGAAAACTACTGACAATACTAGAAAGAATTTTCAAATGATCTTTTTAGCTGCACTGCTAAACTGGCAAGAAAGCAGAGGCCCAAAACAAAGAGAACAGGGGGCCCCAAGAGTCGCACAGAGCACCAAGAAACACCAGATGAACTGAATCATAGGCAGGACAGCCCTCATCGACAGATAGAGACAAATTCATGAACAGGTCTTCCAACCAGTTGCTCCTGGGTGTTTTTGTTCCCAGGTGCTAAGGACCTGGGTGAGGACAGAGACAGAGGGTAGAAAAGAGCATATAGGACACCAAGTCCAAACCCAGCCATTCTCCTCAGATGTGAATGTCAAATTCAGCTGCTGCTCCGAGTTCTGAGACATCTGCCATGTCTTTGTGGCAACCCCATTTCAACATGGAAGATAAGATTTCTATATTCTATTTCTTACCACAATAAAAAACCCAAAGAGCTTAATTACTTACTGGCTATTAAAAACTCAAGACCCTAGGCTTCAAGTTTTCGTGTCCTTCCAGTGTAACTGTTGAGGAGCTGGGCTCCAGCTGTTATAATTCCACGCCTTGACTTTGCCCCAAAGGGCTCCTGCTCCACCCCACACAGAGAGAGGGGTGCTGGCTACTTAGGATGCTCTGCAGGCAAAGAGATGCAGAAACCTCTCCTGATAGTGGGCCTGTCTCCACCATCATCTAAAATGTAGACTAACTGGATACTGTCTTTGCAACTTGGCACCAGTACCCATTCTCCCCACTCTGGGCCTGAAAATACATTGTGTGCAACACTCTTGCAACTTGGAGCAGGAGTTGTTAGTATAGAAGATGAGAGGAATGAATAAGGAGGCTGTTTTCCATTTTCAGTAGTAGATGGTATTTGCTTCCAGTGATTTCCTTTGTTATAGAAAGAAGAGAAAGAGCACACATGCCAGAAAATGAAAAAAAAAAAAAAAGAACAATCACAGAAAAACAACTAATTCGGAGTAAATTCAAGAGAAAGACATTACTCAGGTAGTTGACAAAGAATATGATCAGCTCACAGGAAGAACTAGGCAATAAGGTGAGGAGAGGCTTGGATATACCCTGCCAAACACGTCTTATGGACACAATTAAGTACAGACAATGTCTCCCAGGAATTGAAACTAACAGATGTGGAAGAAACTTGTTTTCTGTTCCTTTGGCCTCTGTATTGGGGATCACTCCTCCAGAACAATTAGACAAAGCATAATGCTATTCTGAAAGGTGTGAGAGGAAGGGAAAGCAGATTCGAGGAGTGGGGAGACGGGAGCCAGGAGCCAGCAGTTGGATAGCAGTAGCTCAGTTGCTAAGACTAACATGGAGCATCATACAAAGTCTAGAAAAAGTCCAGCCATTGTTAATATAAACGAGAATGGTTTGCATGACATCGATGTTACCTGGCAGCCAAGGAGAGTGGACTGGATATGTGAACAATAACAACTGCATTGCTGTCACTGCCCCCACTACTCCTGTCTATTGTCTCCACTATTGAACCAGTCAGGGGCAGCAGTAGACACCATTGAGTGAGCAAGTGTACTGTGTGGCCATGGCATTCAAAAATGAATGAGTAGAGCAATGGATCTGCATCAAATTTTGCGTTGAGCTGGAATAATCCTCTGTGAAAACTATTTGGATGCTTCAGAAGGCCAGCTATTGGCAACTGGTGATTGGCAGCTTCATCATGACAATGCGCCTGCTTATGCCGTATCTCATGCAGTTTTTTTTTGGTGAAACATCAAATCACCCAGGTGACTCAGTCCCTCTGCAGGCCAGATTTGGCACCCAGTGACTTTTGGCTTTTCCCAAAACTAAAATCACCCTTGAAAGGGATGAGATTTCAGACCATCGATGAGAATCAGGAAAATATAACAGGGCAGCTGATGGCAATTGGGAGAACTGTGTCAGGACCCAAGATACCTACTTTGAAGGGGACTAAGGCATCACTGTCCTATGTACATGTTTCTTGTATCTTCTTCAATAAATGTCTCTATTTTTAATAGTACATGGCTGGATACCTTCTGGACAGGCCTCATATTTCCCTCCTATGTAGAAATGAGCCAAAGACTTTGAGCACACTAAAAAACAGATATTAAACTAGAATTATAGAACCCCTCTCTGCTTCCCCCTCAAACCAAGAAGCAAGTACGTGTTCTAACTTCTCTTTTCTTGTCCATCTCTCTCCCTTAGGTGATATTCCTTTGGATAAGTAACACAGAATCTAAGTTTCAATAATCATGTGTAGCTGAAAATGCAACTGCTTATTTTTAAGGTACAGTGCCAAGTAATAAGAGCTTATATTTTTATGTATGTATTTGTATTGTTGTTCAAGTAGAGTTGTCTCCATATACACCCCACCACAGCCCCCCTCCACCCATCCCTGCCTCCCATCCGAGAACCTACCACCTTTGGATATGCCCCCTAGAGCAAGAGACAAAAAGGAAAGAATAAACAAATGGGACCTCATCAAAATGAAAAGCTTCTGCATGGGTAAAGAAAACAGAATTAAAAAGAAAAAAGACCCAATTCTATGGGAAAACATATTTGCAAATGACACCTCAGACAAGGGTTTGATCTACAAAAGTATATAAAGAACTCACATGACTCCACTCCAGGAAGGCAAAAAATCCAATTAAAACATGGGCAAAGCACCTGAACAGACACTTCTCCAAGGAGGACACAGAGAGGGCCCAGAGACATATGAAAGGATGCTCAGCATCACTAGTCATCACAGAGATGCAAATTAAAACCTCAATGAGATACCACTTTGCACGAGTAAGAACAGCCATCATAAATAAATCAACAAACAACAAGTGCTGATGAGGCTATGGAGAAAAGGGACCCTAGTGCACTGCTTATGGGAATGCAGACTGGTGCAGGCACTGTGGAAAACAGTATGAAATTTCCTCAACAAAGTAAAAATGGAACTGCCTTTTGACCCAGCAATTCAACTGCTGGGATTATACCCTAAGAATCCTGAAACACCAATTCAGAAGAACCTATGCACCCCAATGTTCATAGTGGCACAATTTATAATAGGCAAGAGCTGGAAGCAACCTAAGTGCCCATCAGTAAATGAGTGGATCGAAAAACTGTGGTACATTTATACAATGGAATACTATGCAGCAGAAAGAAAGAAGGAACTCTTACCCTTCAAATAGCATGGATGGAACCGGAGAGCATTACGCTAAATGACAAAAGTCAAGAGGTAAAAGACAAATACCATATGATCTCACCTATGAGTGGAACCTAACCAACAGAACAAACAAGCAAACAAAATACAACCAGAGACACTGAAATAAAGAACAAACTGACAGTAACCAGAGGGAAGGGGGGGAAGGATAATAGGAGATAATAGGGGAAGGGCCATCAATGAACATGTATAAAGGACATACGTACTTTTTAAATATGGTCAAATATGAGTGCATATATGTGTATATTCATGCATATAGTAAAAGTATTTTCATGATTCTGAGAATTAGTGGGCATAAATAACAAATATTATCAGGCATATTCCTCTGTTATACCAATTCCAGCCCTTCTGCTGACTACCCTTACTTACCCATCTCCCAGCTAAACTCCCCACAGAGCAGCAGAATGTTAAATGTCTAGTCAGAAATTTTAGAGCAAATAAATAGGCATATATTAATTTTCCTTCTTCCCTTTAATCAGAACACCCATTTGAAACTAGAATATTAATACAGAACACAGACAAAGTAGGTTGCAAGAACAGACAGAATTTAAAATGAGGCTGGACAAAGATCATCCTAGAAAGCTGGCAAGTCTATCGTTTAAATAAAGGGTATGGTAGGTGGATTATGCTTTGAGTGCATTTTGTCTACAAAACTTGGTTCTACTGTACCAAGAAGAACATAAAAGTGAAGTGAGGTATGTTAGTTGTCAAGTCAAAAGGGGTTTTAATTCTCAAATCCACCATCTACTTGATTGGCTTCAAGGGCTAGCTATAATTTTGCACTTACAAATGGAATGTCAGTAAATGTAGGGTTAATGTATCAACTTCAATTCTCCCAGGGTCCAAAGCATCTTCAGTGAATTGTTTAACTCACATTAAAAGTGGTATATTTATTCAGTGTGACTGACCTATTTATCTATTTTGACAGCACACTGTCTTGATATTATAGCTTGCTAATGAGATCTAAAATCAGATAGTGGTTGTCCTCAAACTTTGCTCTTGTTTTTCAGTTTGTCTTGGCTATTATGAGGTACTCTGCATTTCTGTATGAATTTCGGAATCAGGTTGTCAATAGCTACAAAAAACCTGCTGAGATTTTGATTAGGACTGCATTGACTCCACAGATCAATTTGCAAAAGGGTATTAATTGTTGGTGATGACTATTGCAATTGTGTCTACTTACTGGATGCCCAATGATTCTAATTAAATGTGAGGATCACCACTATTACTGATTGTTACTTGTTAAATGCATCCATGTACCTGATGCTGACAGATATAAATATAATGACTTGCCTTATTTTATTCAAAATAGTATACTACTGAATAAATACATACCTAAGATTATTTTAAAAAGTGGTATTTATGAAAGAGATTATAGAGAATTATTATACATATAAACTAATCAGGCTGCATCAATGTGTTGGTCAAAATCAGCCAGGGCATGGGTGTAGACATGGCCAAATTAGGATGACGCTGGTGTATCTCTGGTAGGAAAATCAAACTGAATGATTGAATGAATGGATGGATGTACATTTAGGTATATATTACTTACCTTTTTCCTTATGGTCTCAGAGTATCCTATATGACCCAAAGGCTATATAAATAGTTTACCAAATATTTTTCTAATGTTTAATTTATTTTTATATTTAAAGCTGGAGCTTTATCTGTCTGTAAGTTTTACTGTATGGGGTTTGAGATGGAAAAGCTATATATTTTCTTGCAAATGAATAGCTAAGTAACACAGCACCATTTATTAAAGAAACCATTCTTTTTCCCACCCAATATAAATGAACTTTACCATATATAATTGCCCATAGGTACCAGGACTCTTCATTCTATTTCTACATCAGTACCTGCTGTTTTAATTCAGTGGCTCTAAAATCCTAATATCTAGAAGAGAAAGCCCTATTTTATATATTTCAAAAATACCTTAATGATTCTCATACATTTATTCACCCACATGAACTTAAAATCATTTTGCCTGGTTCCCCCTCCCCACCCCCTAAAAAAGTGATACTAAGATTGTAAGGGCATCAAATGTGTAAATTCCTTTGGAGAGAACACTTTATGATACTGTCTTCCCATCCAGGGGTATTGTGTGTTCTTCCACTATTTAGATCTTGTTTAAATAACTTCCTTAGTTTTCCTTCTTATCAAACATGTTCCCTCCTAGTTAAATTCATTACTAAGTATTTTTACTCTCTGACAGGTTAATTTATATTATGGGTGGTTTCTTTCTTATTTTTCTATATTTTCTAGTTTTCTATAATGAGAGTATTACTTGCATTATGTTTAAAATTGAGGACATTGGAGGATTAAATTTTTTACAAGTCTTTGGAAGTAGTAAACGGAGAAATCATGCCTTGACACTTGATTTTCCCATCCTAAAGTTCACAGGCAGTGGGGTAGAGGGAAAGCTGAAATCCCCTATTTACCACAGCTTGTCCTCTAGGAACTTTTCTCTGACTCAGTGCCAAGGACCCAACCGAGAGCCCCTAGGTGCCTTTTCTGAGATTTTCATTCTTTCTAACGTCTGAGAGTTTAAGTCCCCATACCTTCTTTTCTTGTTTAAGACCAATGGTGGCCAAAAAGCCACTTACCCCCTCCCAGCTTGCCTCAAAGAATCTTCAGTGAAGACCAGCTTCCTTGGTCTAACTGAGAGTTTCCAAAAATTCAACTCCCCATCTAAAAACAAGGTTTGAGAATGAAGGAGAGATAAGATGAAAAGAAGTAATTATGCAACACTCAAGAACGTTCAAAGACATCATCAAGCACAGGTTAGTTCCCTTAAAGAAACAGTTGACCTGCACAGGGTATAAAAAGCCAAGATGCTAATGCAAAATAAGTCTTATCAGAAGAAAAGGAAAGTTAGTAAACTGACAACTTAGTTGCAAACATCAACTTTTCTTGATTATGGAAGAAATGCTCGGAGTCAGATGTGACATATTTACTCAAACCAAGTGAAGATGTGAGACAACTTTCTCACTCTTTCCAATTTCAACCTTGAAAAGGAAATATACAAGAGAAGAGTCCTTATGGAATTGACAGTCACAACCTTCCTGAGATAAGCATAGAACCTTTATTTGAGAAGAAAGTTTAAGTAATCTGAGATCTGAGAACTAGAAGAAGATTCCAAATGATGAATATATAACGCTATAAAAAGTCAGAATCCCTGTCATTCCTCAACCACAATCTTTGAAGTTTGAAAGGAAGTAAAAAATATTCTTTAGGAACTCAGAATTTCCTCACAGAATTAAGTAATGGGCATAATGAGTCCCAGCACTTTGCAGTTTCCCCCAAGAAGTCAAATTTCTTCATATATACAGAATTCTCCTACAGTACCTATAATAACAATTAAACATAATTTCCTAATCACAGTTCCCAAATAAGGAACCACTCCTCCTCAGTTGGTTCGGAACTCAGGAGAGGAAAAGGATGTTATTAACACCACCCCCTCTTTACATAATCCCTTTATTTCAACAAAGAACTATATAAACAAAAAAGTAATACGTTTTGAGTGAGGTGCTTTGCCAATGCCCTCAACTATCTCTACCTTGTGAAAAGCCCAACTATAGGGCCTGATACTGAAACCTATGGCAATATTGCTAATTTCAAACTACAAAACCTGCAGGCATCAGGCCCAGAAGGACATGCAAGCCGGAAGACAGAGGTTCTCCTAAATGACAACATCACAAAAGGCCTGCATGTGGTCCTCACTTGACCTTCTGTAGACAGGGTAATTATTAGGGCCCTTTTCTGAGAAAATTAGATAATACTATCAAAAATATCATTCACTCTATAAAGTTTCCAAGCACTGAATTCTCAGTAGAAACATTACTTTAAAGTACATGATCTATACCTGCCTTCACAGCATGGAAATCTAAAAACTACTTCTTTTTTTAAATGTATTTTATTGATTATGCTATTACAGTTGTCCCATTACCCCCCCTTCATTCCCCTCCACCCTGAACACCCTCTCCCATCCACATTCCCCC
>JAPYXV010000018.1:83995-168089 GCA_028533065.1 Trachops cirrhosus | reverse complement strand
TCCTTGGGTGTCTGACTTCCATACACTTCAATTTTCTGTCAGTTCTGGTTGTTATTTTGTTTCTATATCGTTGTTGTCCCTATCTTGGTTGTGCGAGGAGGCACAGTGCATCTACCTTTGCCTCCATCTTGGCCGGAAGTCCCAAATACTTTAAACTGCTTATTGTCAGTCATTTACTTAGGATAGATAAAATCCAACCTGTATTGTGTAAATGTGAACACAGTTCCACAACCATTCTGAAAGCAGCATTCTTCACTCTTAGAAATGTATGAAACGGACAACACTGGATGCACCAGTCAGGCCTCAGCTCTGCTCTACTCAAGCCTAGTTCTTACACAGAGGCCTCCATTTTGGCAGATCTCCATAACTTAAGTCTAGCTGTGACTGATGTGGTCCTTTGTAAGCCCCTCAAAAATAAGTTGGCTTTGATTAAGAAGCATAATACACCAATGAGATTATATCCACTGTAAAAATGTCTACCCTTAGAAATGAATATGATAACAATAGAAACTTTGAACTAGGTTGTGCAAAAAGACTCAAAGTTGGTGATTCGGACGGAATGCAACCTACCTTCACATCTGTCTTTTGCTAAGGGTGTTAGGTTTAAAGCACCTGGACAGGGCTTTTGTGTTAGGGAAAGTGGAAAGTTGTCAGTGCTGTCACTCTCGTGAATGTGGCTGGTCTTCCCAGATGGGGAGCAGAGGGGTGAAGGCTAAGCAGACTGCTTCAGTGAAGTGGTGATTTGGAGGGAGCTTTCCAACGGGAAGTAAGAGGATTTCCAATTTCTCTCTTCCTCTTCTTTGGTCAGTCTTGGGGTAAAAAAGTCACTTGGGTAGGCTCTTAACTGTCTCAAATAATTTCATCCTCATCCTTCCTACATATCCATCATTCTAAATAAAACTACAGCCAATTAAAAGTGGTCTGTGCAAATGTAATGCAAATGTTCTCCCAAGACAATGTAATACAAATGTTTTCTCAAGGCAGTCCCTGAGCAACCCTTTCGAACCAGCAGTAGCCCCAATCCCTTCTTATGTAGATAATCTGGAGCTACTACAGTCTTTGGTGACATATGCATGTTCTAATGCCTTATTATGAAAACAAAGTTGAAAAACACTTTCCTGTAATATGTTAAATTTTTGTCTGTGATTCTCCTTTCTCCCTGATACATTTCTTACAGGCTGAATGCCTTCCACTGCCTCAATTTGCCAAAATCTCCTATTTTTCCTGCCCAAATCCAGGGTCCTTTTTAAAGATGAGTCCTACCTGTGTCACTTTTTCTTAGGGCTCTGCAAGGTGACTTGGCTAGCAAATTTAATTAACTAATGCACAGGAAAGTCCCATTGGCTTCATGCATCACTCTTTGAGGATAACATTTGCATTTTAAATGAAGCTTCTTAGACTGTCAAACTCAGCAAGTGGCTTATGGATCATCAGGACAAATGCCCTGATTTCACAGAGGAGGATGCTGAGGCTCTGAGGCCTTGCAGGACTTGCTGAGGATCTCAGTGCTAGTAAAGGACAGAGCAAGACCCGGAACTGGTTTGGGGTAGAGCACACCTTGCACCATTGCACACAACCTTTGATGACATCATTAGTTAATAGTAAAATTTTTAGGTACTAAAAAGAAAAAATATTTTAAATTGTGTATTAATATTTAATATTCAACACATACTGACATACAAAATTATCACTTGTTACCTAGAATTTCTACTCTCACTGGTATTAAGCTCTGTGCTTAGCACAGGAGACTGTGATTGCTTCTTACTTGTAGGTCTTCCCAGCTGAACTCTGAGTCCCCAAGGACAGGGATTGGGCTTTATTTGTCATTGTATCCTAGCACCCAGGCCAAAGTAGTGCAGAGTGGGGATTCACTGTGTGTTGCTGAAAAAATAAATGAACAATGTATGATGGCCAGGAATAGGGCTGGAATCTTAGGTATCACACGTCCATGGTTCTGAACAAAGTTGCTTTATAGGTGAGGCATCTTTCCTAATGTTCTTCAAATCACACCAGATGATTACCTCCCTCCTCTATTTCCTCTTAAGGCTGCTGGCTTTAAATAATTTTCACTTTTGTATCATTTGACTGTCATACACTGAAGTTAACCTCTCTAGTTTCTCCTACTCACTCCATAAGGCTTCTTTTCTTCATATTGTTGTCAGCTTCCTTTTGCTAGATGGAGGAATGACATACTTAACAAATACCAGATTAATCTGTTTCTGTTTTTTTTCTCAGCGAGGGATGAAAAAAGCCTTTTGAAGAGCCTTCAAATCAACAGTAATTTCAAATTTTCACAACATAAAGAGGCAGAGCACAAAGTGAATCTGACACTTTGAAAAACGCTGTAAGCCTCCCAATAGACGGGTGAACATGCTCCCACTTCACGAACGCTTGCTTCATAAGTATTCCATAAATATCAATGTCACGGTTGTTAAGTGATTAATATTAACCTATTGAGAGAGTGCTTTTTTTCTGTGCAGTTGATTTCTAGTGGGGAGACTAATTAAATATTAAAGACCGTGTGAGATGTTTTCTATAATTACAGTTTCTAGCTGTATTTACGAATGATGTGTCTACATGCAGCGTGAAATAATAACATGGTATCGATGCTTTTTATTCCCACACAGAATATACAGATTTTTTTTCAGCCTGAAACTTCTCAGTCTAAGCCTTTTATTACTCTTCACAATTGCTCTCATAGACTGACTTTCCTATTCCCACCATGATTTGAAGGCTACTGTTCTATGTTTTTATGCCTTTCTATTTTCTGAGTCTCATCTCCAATCATCTTGAGTTATTTCTGTCAATTCATATTACTTATGTTATTTATAGAATAAACTCATTTTGTATCACTAATGTGACCCATCTCGGGTTGGCAGAGTGCTTAGATCTTGGAATTTGGGGGAAATCCCATCATGAAAATGCTTATATAACTTTAGTGTTTTTCTGGGGCATCCCTGCCCCTTAACATCTTCCTAAAAGTAACCTGAACCACATTCTACACCCCATGGGAAAGTCTAATGCCCTTCCCAGCATTTGTGAAAGTTTGTTTATAGCCATATCTGAATCCCGTCTTACATTTCTACGTAATTCTTATTTCCTATTCTGCTCATTTCTCTTCTTACTCTGCTGTTGACATCGCTCCCCTGCCCAAGAATTCAAACACTTTCTTCCCCCACACATGCATATACATACACATTTAAATAATACATACATACATGTATACATATATGTATATCTAGATACATGTGTGTATGTAACATTTATTTATTTATTTTTAAATCACCAAAGGCCTCTGTAGTAAGTCTAATGGGAGATACAGCAATAGAGATGGATTAAAAGAAATCTTAGACCTGCTCTTAAAAGTTCTTCTTCTAGTCCCCCATCTGCCTTCCATCATTTCCCTTCCCTACCCCATTCTCCCCTTCCTCTGCCCTCTTCCCCTCAGGAGCAAAAACGTTTTCTCCAATTCTTCTCAATGCCTACACAGAGCAATCTAAACCTCTACCCTACTTCAAATCCTCACACTCCCTGGCTTCTATTTATTTGTAAATGCAAGAACTCTGTCAAAGCATAAACCCCCCTCCGTGTAAGAGCCCACGCCACTGCATTCTTTGACAATCCCCCTCATTTTCTTCTGGGGGTTGGCTTATGCCTGGTTTTAGCTCTCTTGTTACACTCACTTTTCAAGCAAAAGCCGTCCGATACTTTCAGACCTTTCTAACTACTCAAGAGCACATGAGCAAGGCAATTCTGTTTTTTTTTTTTTTGCTTTTGCCTTTATGTATGTATCTTTTGCTGTAAAGTCCGTCACAGTTTCAGTGATTTTAATTTAATGACCTTAAGAAATAATTGAAAAGAAAAATTTCAGAAGCATCCTTGCTGACCTTGCTAAATATTTATGTGAGTTAAGTGGCTTCAAGCAGGATTGTTTCTGATGCAAAGAACCATGAATTGTTTTTAATATATAAAATGCCATTACTTTCATGTGTATGTTGGAAGATTAGATTTGCTGTGTTTAAAAGGGAGAAATAACTTTTTATTGTATTTTTTCCATTACCATTTATCTGCCTTATACTCACCCCACCCCACCACTCCCTACCCCCCCAGTCACCACACTGTGGTCCATGTCCATGAGTCCTTTTTTCTTTTTACTCAATCCCTCTACCCCCAGCTTCCCCCACCCCAAAGCTGTCAGCCTGTTCTCTATCTATGAGTCTGTCTCTATTTTGCTAGTTAGTTTAGTTTATTCATTAGATTCCACATAAAAGTGAAATCATATGGTATTTGTCTTTCTCTGCCTGGCTTATTTCACTTAGCCTAATGTTCTCCAGGTCCATCCATGCTGTCACAAAGGGCAAATTTTCTTTTTTATGGCCAAGGAGTATTCCATTGCCCAAAAGTCCCACAGTTGTTTCATCCACTCACCTACTGATGGACGCTTGGGCTGCTTCCATATCTTAGTGATTGTAGATAACACCGCAATGAACACAGGGGTCCTTATGTTCTTTCAAATTAGTGTTTGGGTTTCTTTGGATATATTCCCAGAAGTGGGATTGCTGGGTCAACAGGCAGATCCATGTTTAATTTTCTGAGGTATCTCTATACTGCTTTCTGCAGTGGCTGCACCAGTCTGCATTCCCAGCAACAGTGCAAAGGGGTTCCCCTAAAAAGGGAGAACCAACTTTGAATGAGACATTTACTTATTATGGAGAAAATGTTTCAAAATCAAGTAACATTTGCTCATAAAAAAACACCTTGCCTTTTTTTCTTCCGAAACCAAGGAGGGGATTATTTACTCTTGGTTTAGAAGTACTACCTCCTTCCGTTTGAGGCAGAGTCCTCAGTAGCTACACCCTTGAGGACTTACCAGGTCAATACTTGCAAGAAGGCCAGTCACTCCTGTGACTGGATCATCCACAGTCACAAGGCTCAAGCACACTTAAGCCAAGGCCCCCTTTACAAATCAGATGGAGAGCTTCTAAACCTTTTTGTCCAGTGCGTTGGACATGGCCTGATGGCTTTTCTGATAAGAGCTTTCCTAACTTTTGAATCGCTGGGTACTTTAGGAAAATAAGAACACAAACTGGAGTCTTCCACGTGTTTGCAGATTAATACACATTTTAGGCTTTTGCTACCTAGGCCTCTTCATCAGGACACAGAAGTGGTGCACTGTTGATGAGCAGAGAGCCTGAACAGTGTCGGGGGCAGGAGGGATTCACTCCTACAGCGTTAACTCCTAAATGGTTTGCTAAGTTATGTGATCAGCCCTGTAATATATTTTTATGGAGTATAGAAGTGCCAGTTACTGTGATTCAGGGGGGACCCAAATTCCAAAGATATATTAGTCAGGATTCTCAATTGCAAGTATAAGAATGTAATTCAAATGTCTTTAGCCACAAAGGGGAGTTTATTGACTTATACAACTAGGTAATGCAGAATGTGCTTACTTCTCATATACTAGATCCAGGGGGCTAATATGTTATTTGGGTGTCATTCCCATATTATATCTGTGCTTCCCTTTCTAGGGTTAGCTTAACTGCATGGAAATGCTCTCCTCAGGAGATGGGAAAGATAACTGTTGGTGGTCCAAGACATCTGTCATTACAGCATTCAGTCCAAAAGGAAAAGAGGGACCCTTTCTTTCCAGGACCCATATATTAATATCATGGAAAGACTCTGCTCAACAACATGCCTATACTTAGATCAGTCACTGTTGTCAAGGGGATATGGTAGCAGTGTTTGCCAGGGTCACATGCCATGCCTGCTGCAAGCAGTCAGGCAGGGCACCATGGTGAATGTCTTAGCAGAACCATATGGGACGAAGGAGTGGCAGTTCTCTATGGAAAGAATGCTCCTGGCAAGACAAGTATAACTGATGCTCACAATAAAAGACTTGCCCAAGAAACTGAGTGCAGTGGAGGAGGTGGGCATATAAACAACTTCAATAGATAGGTGAATGCTACTACAGTGCAGATAAGCACAGAGTACTATGTGAGCACAGAGTGGGGACCTATGACTCAGACTGGGGGTATGAGTGATGGTTTCCTGGGTAGTATATCCCTTGGCTGAGTCTTGATGAGCAAGTAAATAGGGGTTATCCGGTGTATAGTAGAGTGCAGAATAGATATCTTGGGAGTAGAAACAGCACCAGTAAAAGCAGGGAGATGACAGAGATGCAATAAATATTTGCTAAATGAGTAAATGAACGACTTGCCTAGAATTGCCATTTCTAAGGTTATTTGTGATATGTTGTACTATGTACTGAATTGAGTGAACGCCTTCAGATCTCACTGCAGTTTTCTGCTGGTATGACTGCTCTAATCCGGGCTTTTCATGGCACCACTTCAGGCTGGTTCTCTTCCTGATTCGTTCACCCAAAGAATTGCTCAGGCTAAGAACTTGGTAGTCAAAGAAGACTGTTCTCTTTTTGTTCACATGTACCAAGTCCTGTGGGAACTAGCTTTAAAATATATTCTGAATTTGTCCACCCCTCAACACTTCCTCTCCTGTTACCTGTTCCGAGGCTTCATTAAGCCTCACGGGGACCAGTGAAATAGCCCCGTGCCTGCTCTTCCTGTTTGCACTATTGCCTCTCTAATGCCATTTTCCCACAAGGGAGCCAGAATAATTTTTTTTTAAATATGAATCTGATCATGTTCCTACAGAAAATGAAATGTGCCAAGAATTTGATAATGTAGGGGGAGTACGTTCCAGAAAGAAGGAAGAGAGAGGACCAAGGTCGTATGTTGGGAGAATATTTGGAGTGTCAGGCTATCCGAGGAGAGGTCAGAGCACTGTGTTACAGTGAGCCAGGGGCACTGTGGTTGGATGAGGTCTGTGAGGCCTTGTATATGTCTTCTTGCTGGCCCTCCCTTCCCCTGCTTCCCAGTTTGCTCTCAGGTTTCTGACTCTCACAGTGTGTGAGCAAGGGAGAGAAGGAGAGATAAAGGTCATGAAAGCTGTACGGGAATTCATTGTAGCATAGGCTGGCCTCATGCTCTTGGGCCTGAGAGGTGTTTAAAGCTGTCCCTTTTTCCAGTGAAGTGCTTCCCAAGGACTTTCTGGAGGTACCCAGGCAGGGTTCCCAACTGCACTTTCAAGGCACATTTTCCTTGGGCTTGACTGTTCTCCTTTCTGCAGGCCCTGGCTCAACATGGGCCACTCTCGAGGACCTCAGCTTGTTCTCACCCAGGAGGTTCAAGTGGACAGAACTTAAAAGGTCTGTAGCTTAGCTCTCTCTTCAGCATTTCCCTATCTGTCCCATGGAAAATACACATCCCTAGTCCCATCAAACTAAGTGCAGGACTTTCCCCAATTCAGCAGCCTTCTGACTCCACCATCAAAGTAGCCAGTCATGCCCAATGCTTCTAGATTTCCCAGCAGGAGTCAGAGTACATACAGGCCATAGTTGCATCTGCCAACACGCTGTTCTTGCTATGTGACCCAATAAAAGCCCCTTTCATTTGGCCTGAAACAAAGGAGATATCACCCTCTATCACCACCCTCCATTTTTTACCAACTCACCAACCCTCTATTGTAGGGACGCATGTAGCAACTCAAAGTACTGCTCAAAAAGTTCTAGATTATACACGCCAATCAGAAAAGGGGGAGGCTGCCAATTTTAAAGGCACTGTGTATACTTTCTCCTTACTTATTTCAAGGTCAGGAAGAATCACTTATCCAGTTAGTGGAGACATGAGGCAGTGACGGCTCTTTCCTAAAATAGATGGAAAGGATGATGCTGGGAAAAGAATGCTAATTTAAAGAAAGGTACTATTAAAATAATGAGCCAGTATTTCAAATGACACATCTAAGAAGATGTACTAGCCAGTCATATAGCTTTTGTTCCTAAGAGTAACCTCCTTAACATAGACCAACAGGAAGGAGGAGACACAAGAGCGGAGAGATTCCCTTGCTCATGATAACCTCTGTCTCAGAACTTTCATGCTCACCAGGGAAATTTCTCTGTTGGAAAAATGTTGGATAGAAGAATAGTAAAGGTTATTCAGGCAGTGGTTGTTGTTGCTGTTTTTCTCGCAAGTGTGAATAAAGAGCATTTATTCACTGAACAAATATTTTTTGAGCAGCCCCATGTGTTAGTAGCTGAAGAGAGTATAGTAGAGAAGGTGCTAAAAAGGGGCTTATAATCCAGTAGTAGTTACCAAAAAATGCTGATTTTAGTGTCATTTGGCTATTTGAATTAACCAAACAAGATGCTTAAAGAAATCTGTAGCATGATGTATATTATTTCTTACAGAAATTTTCCCTGAGAGACAGTGATTACATATTTTACTACTTCAGAAACAGATTACCAGACATTCTGAATTCACAAGGTGGTGGAAAATGGAAGAAAAAAATAGAAAGAAATGAACAGGAATCATTAGGAACAAATATTACATTTACTAATAATGCCATAAATTATAATTGGTATAATAGTGATTTCTATTAGTAACATTTATTGAGTATTTACTATATGTCAGACCCTATGCCAAGCACTTTCATGGATTATATTATTTAGTTTCTAAGGATACTATCATTCCCATTTTATAGATGTGGGATTTGAGGCACAGCTAGTAGGTGACAGAGCCAGATTTGAAAACGGCAGTCTTGGTCTTAACCACTGCGTCACCGGACCTGGGATGGAAGTGCGCCGCACAGAGCCGGGCAGCCGTCAGTTCTGCGTCGGGGTCCGCTGTAAATGAGGCCCGTGCTCAGGGAGGTGTCGCAGGCAGCCCATAGTTTCTTGGTCACAGGGGAAAGGCTGCTGGCCCTTAATTCTATTTTGAGGTTTGTCATTGCATATAAATAACAGGAACCTACTAGATTTCTTCCTGAACTTATTTATTCCATTAATATTATCTTTCACCTACTTTGGTTTGAAAGTCAGTTACATCCTGTTGTAAGTTTTTGCCTTGTCTTAAATGAAATCATCCTGAAACAAGTTAGGTATTTGGAAGCAATGAACTTCGGGAACTTGTCCAGGCATCTGGGAATATCTAAGCCTCCACGAAGTCTTCCCATCACCTGTGGGACCTGTGAGCCTAAGCTGCAGGGCGCCCTTGAAGTCCCGCCCTTCCCTGGCAGAACTGAGACCCTTCCCTGGAACTCTCCCTTGACTGGCTATCTCCCGCTGCTGCTCCATTAGTGCTTTCGAAACTTCTTTCAGAAGCAGAAAGAAGCTCCTGGTCTCAAGATGAGGTGCTGAGAACCCCCTGCTGTGCCCTTGACAGTGTGGAGTCAAATTTTAGCAATATCTGCTAAGAAGAATAGGACCTCATGCTGAGATTCTCCCAAGTTGAGTTGGCTCTCTGGAAAACAACTGGATATGGTATTGGTCTTCATTACGGTTTCCACAGACTAAAAAAAGTTGTTTATAAAACAAAAGCCACATACAATTTGGTATGGTAACATGTTTTAGAGTTTTGTTTTTGTACAGCGGAAACCAGGGCTGATGTGGTCATGGCAGAACTGGAGCCAGTTCTGTTACCCCAAAGCACCTCTCCTAAAACACGAATCTGAGTAAGCCAGGCCTGGCCTTGCCAGGAACAGTCGGTATTGTTTGGCTCTTCGGAGAGACTTCTGGGACAAAATGCTCCAAACGACCACAGCAGAGCCCACACCATGCAACAGCATGCACACCCAGCCTCTGTCGCTCACATTCTCAGGAGCGGGAGGAGGCCTCTCACTATTCCTTTCTTCTAATCCAGTGGGAGTTAATCGCGGTCATCGGTTCCTGGACGGTATGGTGATATACACGATTCTCACCTTTCTTCTTCAGCACCAACACATCCTGGGCCAGGGGAGCCACCTCTCTTGTTTGCACCCTTTCAGTTCTCAGTCAGTGAAAGGCGCCAAATGAAACATCTGAGTTTCCTGAGGTTTTGAGCCAGATCATGTGAAAACTCAGGAAAATTCATGTTTGCTGCCTTTGAGAACAAGAGTAACAAACTACTTTTTAACACAAAGGAAGCGAGTTACCAAAAGGGCCAGAATCATGGTGAGAGAGTGAAGTGTGCATGGATTTTATTAAAATTTGGACTTTGGGAGACCTTCTATTGTCTGTGTCTTCATTATCCACATGAATGTGATAATTTATGTTCCTTCTTTCTGCCATTCTGTGGTGAAAAATTAAATTCAGCCCTGCAAGCAAAAATTTGGGGGAGGGAGATTTCTTATATTTTGGAGGCTACTGTACTATAGGCACTATATGGATAGCTTTCATACCTGTATTTTCTTAGGAAAGTGAAAAAAGAGTACTTCATCTGTGTGATGCATTCAGTGGCTCCGTGACTCAGGGCTGGCAGATGCAGATGAAGCTCCTGCCCTCGGGGGCTCACACGGGGTAAGTGGAGGGAGATAGACAATAGATTCGTAAACTCAGAAAAATACCATGTGATTTTTTTTATCCTCACCCGAGGGCATGCTAAGTGATTTGAAAGAGAGGAGAAGGGAGGGAGAGAGAGAGAGAGGAAGAGAAACATCGATGCAAGAGAGAAACATTGATCTACCGCCCCGAACACGTGTCCCGAACATCGGGGACCGAACCCGCAACCTAGGCACGCTCCCTGACTGGAATCAAACCTGCAACCCTTTGGTTTCCCAGATGATGTCCCAACCCACTGAGCCCATCACACCAGCTAGGGCTATGTCATGTAATTTCTGACAGTGGTAATACTTTAAAGAAATATAAACAGGGTAAGGAGATAGAAAATGAGTAGGCTGGAAGACCCCTTGTAATAAGGTATCTGAGCAGAGACCTAAGGCCCGGGTACAGTGCACGGAATAGTGTTCCAGGCACTGCTCCGCGGGAAGGACATTCCAGGCAAGGCTGGTGCCTTAAGCTGAGTAGAGGGGGGTAAGTAGGGGAGGCTGAGACTGGAAAGGTTGGCAGAGGTCAGGGCATGTGTGCTCTGTTTGCTATGATAAGTCTTTGATTGCTTCGTTTACTATTTCCACCCAGTTCTGAAAAGAGAGAGAATTCCATCCATTCATCAGGCAGTTATTCACTGAGCACAAACTGTATATCGGATCGAGTCCTCAGCTTCAAAGTTGTGACCTCTGTCATCACATGAGGGGTGAGGAAATAACACGAACAACCAGAGCAAAGTTTAATGAAGGACATCTCAGAAGAGAGGGAATGATAGTACCAACTACAAATGATATAATAAGAACAAAAATTACAAGTGTTTTTGCTGATTAATTAATATTAATGCTGTGTACTAGGTGTTATTCATGTATTTTTTTCACAATGGATCAATGTCTTGTGTACCATTATTACTATTCCCTGTAAATGAGGAAACAGAGGTCAGAAAAGCAAAGTATGAATACCATAGGCCAGAGGTGATTTAGGGGAGAGGCCAGGATTTGAATCCAGGTTTGTCTAAGTCTAAAGCACCAGGTTCAGAGGAAGGAGCTGCCGTGGCAAACGAAGTTTGCCTGAGTCAATACTTATAACTGCTGCTTCTAGAAAGGAGATAATTTATCTACTAGACTTGGGTCTGCCTGGTGTCAGATATGTATTCCAAAGTTATGTAAGTACAATTCTATTAAGATGGGTATTAAGATCTTTAAAGACAATTCCAAAGGACTGTAAGGAGAACAGCCCACATATATGTTGTAATCTGTAGTAATGGTGTTCTATGTGTTTGTTTCTCCTTTATTCCTGTCTCCTTGGCTGCATTAGGACAAAACCCATGTCTGTCTATTCATCACTGTGTCTCCGGAGCCTAGCACGGCGCCTACAACGCAGTAGGAGCTCAATTAATATCAGCTGAATGAATGAATTAAACTTCACTTTACTTCTTTCCAAGGCCATGTACCACTTCAGGCAGCATGCAGAGATGGTGGAGAGTATAATAAACATCAGTGGTATTTTACAATTCAAGGCTGACCCATACTGACCCTTTCTTTAATTAAATCTTTCACTTGTGAATGAATCATTTCTTCCATTAATTAAAATAGGATACACATATGTCTCTGTAAAGTATGTGTCAAAAGAAAGCATTCCACCTAAAATATACAGGAGACGCTGACCACCGTGTTAAGTCATCCATCATAATCTGCAAAAAAAGATCAGCTTTGGAATTAGAACTAGCACAGTCATCTCTTATGACCTCAGAAATATTTGGAGGTTCTCAACCAATCCGTCAGCCCTCGTGTTAATGTAAAGAACCATGCATAGTGTGAAGCCATAAGAGAAACATTTATTTTGGAGGGCAGAGCACGTGGCCCCGGCACTCCAGGAATGCCATCATGTCTAATCACTGCTAGGAGCCCGTGCTCTAGGGAGACTTGTCTCTCGATGGTGAGGGCTGGAGGGCAGCCAGGATTGCACGGTGGCCAGGCTCAGCGCTTGCTCCTCTAGAAGCCAAAGTGATCCTTGCAAGAAAACTGATGGTGCTGTTGAAGTGGCAAAAGCAAGTTTGTGTTTCCATTCACCCTACAGCTCCCCCTGGGAGAAATGGGATGCAAAAATCTATTTGCAGCCGTTATCTCTAGAAAACGGGGAGCATATCCAGCCATTGTTCAAAATAGTTTGCCTCAGAGTCAGCTGTGCACTACCCAAGTGCTGGAGGCCTTGATTAAGTACCTTAACGTGTTTAAAAATCACCACCGGGTATTCTCTAGGTAAGATAAAAAGGAGGGAGAGATACAACATTGAGTAACTGTTTAAGAGTGCCTCAGGTGCTCTAAAACAACTTTTCAATATCCTGCAAGATTTCAAATGCAGCAATTTTTATTTTTTAACAGTAAAAGTATCAGTAGTTGCCAGACTAGAGGGAGAGATGAATAGGTGAAGCACAGACCACTTTTAGGGCAGTGAAACTACTCTGTGTGATACTATATGGTGGAGACACATTGTTATGAATTTGTCCAAAACCCACAGAATGTACAACACCAAGAGTGAACCCTAATGGAAACTATGGACTCTGAATGATAATGATATAATGATAGCGATAATGCAGGTTCATCAGTTATAACAAATATATCACTCTGGTGGAGGACACTGATAATGAGGGGGCTATGCATGTGTGGGGGCAGGGGGCATGTGGAAGATCTCTCTGCCTTCTGCTCAATACAGTTGTGATCACAAAAGGGCTTTAAAAGTGGTCTAGGTTTTTTTCTAAATTAAAAAAAGCACTCCACAGCTGATATGACATGCAATGGTAAGACAAAGCTTTCCCTCTAACGTCAATAATGAGACAGAAGGCCTATTTTTGCCACTTGTAATCAACATGGAACTAAACATTCAAGCCAGAACAACGAAGCAGGAAGAAAAGATATCCAAATTGGTCAAATGCAGCAATTGAAAAAAAAAAAAAACAACTGTAACGACTATCCTCTCAGTGAAGCCTCAGGCTCTGCAAGAGCAGGGATGATAAACAGCTGCCTGCGCATTAGGGAGGTTGTTTCAGAAGAGGCCAAGTGATTGCTAAACCAGTTGTGGCAACGGAATGTGTTTTATTACCTTACCTTTATGTGAGTGCTAACTGCTCTTTTATTTTTCCTTCACGTGAATACAGTAAGGCAGCCACAAGGACGTTGTAGGAACGAACGATAAGGACCTTGGAGATCATCAGGGCTCTTTGCAATGGTGAAAGAGAGGCCCCCCAAAGTGAAGTGACTTGTCCAAGGCCATAGGTCAGGTTAAGGGCAGAGCCAGGACTCCAAGCTCTGTCTCCTGACTCATAGTCCTGGGCTCTTTGCCCTGTTGTTTTTACATAGGGCTGAGTCATGGATGATTTGTTCCCCAGCACAGTGCTAGGTACACTGCCAGTAGCTGGATAAATGTGTTCATTCCAGCAGAATTAGAGATTCAGATCTCTCAAATACTCAGGAATAAATCAATAGCTTTTTTTAGACTTCACGTCCAAGTTATTTGGGTCATTGCAGAGGTTGGACTCAGTCACTATTATGTATCTTTACATTTCTTGCTACTTTTCTCTTGCTTTTAACACTTCTCTGATATTCATTGGCTTATTTCCAGGGCCAAGATATATGTAACAGAAAAAGGGGTATGTAAGAGGTTTAAGGTGTGGTAGCGATGAACAACAGCGCTGGGGAGTTGATTGTTTACGTGGCATAGAGCAGTGATTAAGAGCACGGGCGCTAGAGTCTAGCAGCCCTGGCTTCAAAAGCTGTCTGCGACACTAGGAAGATGTCTAGTCTGAGACCTCCAATCTTGGGATTTTTAGATCACCGAACCTCAGTGTTCCCCTCTGTAAAATGGGAATGACAGTGCCTCCCTTTTAGGATTGTCATAAGTTTAAACTGAAAAATCTTAGATTGCTCTTGGAGCTCCCATTTATTTATATGTGTAGTTTAATTATATACATACATATCCAAACAGTAGTTAGAGCGTGAGCAATGAAGAAATTAGACTATCGAATTTGCTTTTTATTGATTGAAGTCCTAATGATAGGTCATTTTTAAGCAAAGAACATCCCTGTGCTGTGTGCTGATGCTATATCCTCTCTCCCGCCCCCACCCCGACAGCTCCCCAGTTTAGAGGCCCAGTGTCCCGTGTCTGCAAGGTTGTAATGGCCTCCTCTCGGCTGTCCTGCCTCTTTCTCTTTTTCTCTATCTCCATCCTACTTAATCTTGAGTAATTTCTTTAAAGCTCATATTCGGCCATGTTTTGCTCTAGCTTAAAAGCCTCCACGAGTCCGATGGCTGACAGGATAGGGCAGCACAGTCTGGCTCCAACCCACCATTGCAACTCGTTCCCACCAGCACCACCCCCACCCCCACTCTAACCAAACAGGGCTCCTCGCTGCTCCCTCAACACCCCACATACTTAGGCACCTCTGTGCATTTGCTCACGATGTGTTCTTGGCCTGAAATCTTCTTTTCCCACTTCATCACCTACTAAAATCCCAGTCATCCGTCAAGGCCCAGCTACAATTTCCCCTCTTCAATGAAGCCTTTCCTTACCCCATCCCCTCTTGGCGAAATTAATTACTCCTTGCTCTGTGTTCAATGCTACTTCATTCTTATCTCACAAATAGCACTTACCACATTAAATTATGGTTCATTGTGTATGGGTCTGTCCCCAGCCAAACCTGGATTATAGTGCAAACAATCAAAACTATTTCTTCTTTCCATACCTATGGCTCTGTTCCCCACTAAGATCAAATGCTTCTGGAATTGCTTTTATTTTTTATTTTTCCATGAGTCTGTCTCTATTTTGCTTGTTAGTTCAGTGTGTTCATTAGATTCCACATATGAGTGAAATCATACTGTATTTGTCTTTCTCTGACTGGCTTATTTCACTTAGCATAATGATCTCCATGTCTATCCGTACTGTTGCAAAGGGAAAATTTTCTTCTTTTTTACTAAAATTGTTTTTAACCAGTGCTTTGGGCAGTCCCTCTAAATCCATCGGGGTTGACACCAGAGTGAAACATACTTCCCATCAATAGTTAACTATGACTGTCATGAATACAGGACCATGTGTTACCTTTCTACATCCAGTACCTAATGCAACATCTAGTACTTAACAAATGCTTGTTAAATACATGAAGGCAAAGTTCAACAGCACTAAACTATTAGCTGTGGATGTTAAGGAACAATGCTGGGCACTGACAGTACCGAGTCAGGCCCAGAGTGTTAAAATACTTGATATCACACTTTAGTTCCTAGACCTGGGATATGGAAATGTAAACTCTGATTGTAAAAGGAGTTCAGATTTGGGAAATAGTTGCAAAGTAACTCAGAACACACAGTAACACATACACACAGATAGGCTTGCTTGGTGGAAAATGTACCTCCCACAAACAAGGAATTTTTAATGATATGGAACTTATCATTCATATGTAGGATGTGTATCTTCCTCCTTCTTTACCAAACATTTCCAAATAAGTTTTTACATCCAGTTTTGTAGGAAAAATACATCCAGTTTTCTAGTGTAAATTGATAGGACCATAAGATTCATTTTATAGAAATGACCATTATTACTATTTTTAAGGATAGTAAACATTTCTTGCATCCTCACTATGTATTCGGCACTGTCTCAGCTGCTTGATATGTATTATCTTGTTTGCTTAACAAAACGGTGCTATGAGCTTAGAACCATGATTATCTCCATTTGCAGATGAGGAAATTGAGTCTCAGAGAGGTTAGGGAAACTGCATAACATTTCACTTCTAGTAAATATCTAGAAGTGAGATTCAAGGAAAGATATGCCCACATTTAGAGACCATACTCTTAATCATCTTATAGTATCTCTCGACAACTCACACGGCATCCTGCATTAGTCAGCCTTTTCACAATAATGCTGTGTAACAACTACCTCAAAACTCAGTGGCTTAAAACAAGCATTTATTTTCATGCACAAAGGTCTGCAGATTAACTGTGATCTGACTGAGTTAGACAGAACTCAGCTGGGAGGGTGTGTAAGTTCAGTTCACATTTGCTTCCCACTTGTTTATTTTGGAGTCTAGGCGAAAGGGACAGTGCTGCTCGGGAATCCCATGGCAGGCCACTGGTGCACGAGATTAAGCCTAGCCCGAGAATGCTCATTACGGTCCATGTCACGCTCACAGACATTTTGTTGGCCAAAGCAAGTTGCATGGCCAAACTCATCAATGGGAGAGGAAGGCGAAGGCCCACGATGGGATGTGGAGGGGAATAAATATTTACTAAATAATAATATGAAGTATACAAAGTTCACTTGTTTGTTTATTTATTAAAAGTCTAGGATACGTAGCCCTTTGCATTAGGCAGATATTATTTCATTTTTGCCCCTGTGCAAAGGCGCATGACTCCAGAGCTGCCACTGAAGATTTCAGCCCTCCTGTAGTTCCAGGCTGAGTCCTAAAATGCTGACTATTGAACTTTTTAGAATGGTGCCATTGTTGGCAGATTGCAAATCCACACTATTCTTCACTGAACTCATTGCCAGGTTCATAAAGGTGTTTATATTTTTTAAAAACCCTGCAGTAAAAATTTGATTTCCTCAAGAGCAATGTATTTTCAGAAACCCAGAAGTTCTTGTGAACAACTCTTATAAAGGATCATAGAACAAGATCATAGCACTTTAGAACCACGTTCGAGGGCACTTAGTTCAACCTCTGTGTTTTACAGATGAGGAAACAAATAGTTTCAGTTTCAAACTTTCAATTACTGTATACAGTGGGCTAAGTGTTTTTCTCATGCAATAAATGCAACGAGAAAAAAAAATCTGGGGCAACCTTTACATGTCTTACTGTAATTCTGTAATGGGGACCTCTGTTCAGTTTATTTTATGAGAATCCTCATATGACCTGCTAACTTTATTACTATAACCAACTTCCCCAATTGCCTCTGAAAAACAAAAATGAAGGCTTTCCATTTCTCTGTATGATCGTGGGGATCTTCTGCTTGTAGAGCCAGCAGAATAAGCTGAGAGACACCTGGTCACCCGCTCCAGTATCCTGAAGACATCTAGGGCTGTTTTCCACAAGGGAGAGAGAAAGAGCCACCAAGCTCAGCTTTCCAGAAAGGGATCTACAAGTATCTTTCTAGGCTAAACACTTTCAATAGGTAGCTAATATTGTTCCCTATTAGATCAACTGAGATTTAGAATGGAGAGTACCTTGGAGTGAGGGTAGGAGCAAAGATTGGAAACACTGAAGGTGAAAAGTACAATTCATTGACTACCAGCTATGCGCCAGGCCTGGTGCTAGGTGCTAGGGTTATAATGTGAACAAGAAGCAAAAAGATCATGTATTTATGATGCTCCCAAGTCCAGCCCAGACATGTAGCTAAATGTTATCAAGCAAAAAGTACAGGATGTCATGGGAGTGTGATGCGCAGGATTTAACCTAGTGTGTGTGGGGCGGGGCCAAAGGGTGGTCTGAGAAAGTCCCCCTGGGAGGCTGAGGGAGCGAGCTTTCCAGGCAGAGGAAAGAGCATGTCCAAAGGCCCAGGGGGACTGAGGAATGGTGGAGGAAGCCACAGCTAAGCAAGGGAGGGGAGACTCATCTGAGAATAGACAGGTAGTCAGGGGCCAGGCCGAAGGGGGGCTCATAGGCTGAGAGTAGAGTTTTGGACTATATTCAAAGGCAAAGAGAAGACACTGAATGCTTTGAAGTGGGGGGATGACATAAATATTGGATTTGCAGTTTTAGAAAGAACGGTTTGGCTGTTTCTACTGTCAAAAATAAATTGGAGAGGGGTAAGAAGAATTGGGGAATGTAAGAAAATTACATGGAGAACAAAATAAGAATCTGGTGCTGGTGAATAATCCAAACATTCAGCTTGGGCTGAAGATTATTCAGAGGAGACCATTGAGTGGAGTGTGCATGTGTGTGTGTGCATGTTTGTAGATTATGGAGAGCATACTGGAGTCTTGTTTTCCTCCCTAATCTCATCTAGAACTTCCAGATAGCCCAGGAATAAGATCACTCCTTTGGGGTTTGAAAACATCTCCAGAACATGTTGGTTAAAAGACAAAAATGGCTCTGGAGTTAAAGCTGGCAAACTGGACACACACATATAGTTAGCCCCCCTCTGTTCTGAAACCCACAAACACAAAAACAGAGGTAGAAAAGGTGAAAACAGCAGGAATGCTGTGAAAGACTGCTGACTGACCTAGCCTACTGAATCAATAAAGCCACACACAAAGCCTGCAATGGGCAACTCCAGATGGAGATCAGGGCGATGCATCTACAAGCAGAGAACACCAAAGACTGTCAACAAACTGTGAGAAGCTCGGGGAGAGGGAGCCCGCAGAAGGAGCCTACCCCGCTGACACCTTGATGGTAACTTCTAGTCTCCAGAACAGTGAGACAGCACCTCCTTATAGCCTAATCCACCCGATCTGTGTAGCAGCCCTAGAAAACGAACACGCATGGTACGTGATGGCTCGTTTCGGTGCGCTCCATGAAGGGACAGGCCAAGTCTCTGAATCTTCCTCTGAAGGAAGGAGGAAAGGAAGGGACGAAAGAAAAGGGGGGTGGGGGAGAAGAGGGTAAGGGACAAGATGTGCCTAGATCTGTCTTAACCCTAGCTGGAAAATCTGTCTTTGAGCAAGAGGAGTTATACTTCTGGCTTTAATTCTTTTGTAACTGGAAGATATTTATGTATTATGCTTATAGTTGAACAATAAATAAATGCAAACATGTACACATAGCAAAGAAAAATGGAGAGAAAATTCTTCTACCTGAAGCCTTCTAAAGGGAAGGATAACTAATTGGTAACATCAAGGTTAATAAAGGATATTGGGGTTAATGAAAAATTTAAAAATATTGTATTTAAATTTGTTTGCTTGGCATTTTCCCCAACAAAGCAGGCTGAGCGCACTGGGGCAGGCTGGGCTTTGTCTTACTTCTCCCCTGGAATTTACAGAGCCGGGCAGACAGGGACCCAGGGCAGTCCTCCTTGAACTTGCTTGGGAACATGTAGAAAATTTTCCAAAGATTGGCCCTGGATGGATGTAGGCAATAAGGTAATAGCTACCACTTCCACCCTGTTGTTCAGGCTCCAGTACATGATACATAAACCACACGCAGCCTCTCTGTGGTTCAGAAGGTTAAAAGTTATTAACTGAAATCAATTGAAATGAAAAGAGTCACATCTGCCATGGTCCACAATTCACTTCTCCAGACAGCTTTGGCCTGCACTGCAGGGGACACACACACACACACACACACACACACACACACACACACACACACACACAGAGTAACACAGTAACCCTGGGGGAGAGCAGAGGCAGCTGCAGAAGCCAAAAACCTCCCCAGTCCTAATTAAATCCTCCAAGTTTCCAGGCAACACAGCCAAGGAGAAAAATCATTTCTAAGCTGAAGACCCCCAGCCCCCAGCCCCGGCAAAGGAAACGGGTCATTTGGTTTAATCAGCCCACGTGCACATTCTCTCTCCCCAGGTTGCCAAGATGGGGCCTGTACCTAGCAGAGGTATTTGTGTAATCAAAGCTTCTGGAACTTTCCCTGCCAAGGCTACCAATGTGAATAGGCTCCTGAGGTAAAAATGTTCCCCCTGCTGGGGACGGTGCCCTTGAAGTCTACATCAAAATCAAGCCAGGGTCACAGCTGTTGCGGCACCCCACAGCGGAAAACTTGCAAGAAATCCTAGCCTGTACTACTGCTTTGCCTCAGGTCTACAGGAAACGACCCAGTTGTGTGTGCGTGTGTATGACAGAGAGAGGGGGGGGGGGAGGGGGGAGGGAGAGAGAGGGGGAGTGGGGGAGAGAGAGAGAGAGAGAGAGAGAGAGAGAGAGAGAGAGAGAGAGAGAGAGAATGAATATGCTTGAGAAAGCCAACCCTTCTAATGAGTACTCTGGGGTGGAAAGACAAAGCTACTCGGAACCTTGCCCCTTCACCACGGCAACCCCACCCCATCACCCTCACTCATCCGTGTCCCTTGAGTTGGGGGATCACCGGTTGACTGAGAGCCACTAGGTGGCAGCAGATTAACTCTTCAAATGCCAGCATGAGATCAGAGCAGTGAGGAGTTGGGTCTGAAAACTTTGCATCCGGTCACTTCCCTCAAAGACAAGAAAAACTAAGTGGCTTTTTCTGTACTCAGAGATCCTTGGCAGGCATTGGAGAAAATCCTATGGAGGGGGAAGGTTGCTGGTCACCCGTTCTTGTGGTGCTGCGGCAGGTGCAATTGTGTACCATCCAGGTTTCATGACTTCAGTGACACTTGGTTCACACGTGGTTCAGGGACTAAAAGGTCCTTTGAGAAATTTATGCCCATGTTCAGTTCGCTTCGAAAAAGTACTAAAAACAATAAGAAATGCATTCCCTTCCCCAGGGCAGTGCTGATGGATGGGTCCCTGCCCTTGAGGCGTGTGGGGAAGACAGGTATTAAACGAGTAGTATCCTGCAGTTAACCACCTTGGTTGAAATAAAGAAATGAGACTCCAATTTGCTGTGTGTAACAGGGAAAGAAGTAACTTAAGGGAAAATAAGTTTATGAAGATCATTTTACATCAAGCTTCTCTAGCATGGGAAGCCTTGTGTTTTTAGGGTGAACAAGGCCTAAAATATGGAGGCCACCAGAGAGAAACTTTGCCAGCAGGGGCGAAAAATGCTTGCTGTTCAGGTGACAGGAAAACCAATCTTTCTCCTGGGTATTCCAGCCTCTGCAAAGCATCCCCCCACTCTGCCTATTAAACTTCTGCCACACATATAAAAATACTGCGGTGCTGATTGGAGTAGTGCACCAGAAAAGGAGAAAATGATTTACTGTAGAAAGGGGAGAAGGAGCTACCAGCCACAGGAGGAATCAGTCCAGAAAGGGGAAGGGAGCGGGGGTGAAAAGATAAGTGCTTTTGGAGTTGGGTTTAAGAGAGTTTGGAGGAATACAGGGAGAAGAAAGGAAGAAATTAGGAGGAGAAAGCCATAAATGTGTGACATATATGACTAGAGAGAGAGAGGGAAAGGTAATTTTCAGATGTTTTGCTGTACATTTGGGATTCTCTTTCATATGCTTCATGAGAGCTCAGTAAAGAGGAAAACTGCCTTACAATGATCTCTGTTTCTGGGGCTGGGAGACCCTGAAGCCACAAGCAAGCACCGGCGGGGCTCCAGCCACCCTCTTCCCTCTGCCGCCTGTGTGGGTAGCAGGACAGTACCCAGCCTGCAGTTTCTCTCAGGAAAAGCCATCTTTGAATCTCCAGTAGGTTACACAAAACTTAAGTATTTATTATGATGATCCAGTTTTTTATTCTTGAATGGGCAACCTCAGGGTTGAAACTTTACTCTGCAATTTCATCAGAAAGATAGGAAGCATCACAGCAAGATAACTCTCTGGTCGTCAAGCACTTTTGGATGGTAATATCATGTTTTTTGTGTTTCTGTATCATCCATCATACTCATGCTGGGTTCATGGCAGGGCTAATAAGTAAGTGTTTGATGGAGTTGGGGCTCACAGTGGCCTGTTAGCTTAGCTTCTTATTTGAGACAAGAATGGTTGTCTTTGAGAACATTATATGAGTTAGGTCCTGGGGTCCTGATCATGCTTCCATGCCTTTATACACCTTGTCCCTCTGCCAGATTCTCCTCACCTCTCCTTAGCCCTTTACCACCCAGCCAGGTCTGGTCTGCTAAGCAAAAGTCCGCTCTAACGCAAAGACTGTTGAAATGTCTCGGCCTCTGTGAAACCTGTCCTGACCGCTCATCCACATCCCCGGTGTATAACCCGACCCCAGGGACCGCATCACTGTTTTCCTATCCACCATCCTAATAAGAGTGAAGACACAATTGATTGTTGTATCTCAGTGACCAGCACAGTGCCTGGTGCACAACTGATGCTCAGTTAATGATTGGACAAAGAGCTGTCATACATGACTATCTTGTCATTCCATGCTGAGAAAGCCCAGCTTTTGAAAGGCCATCATTTTCTGAGCACTTAACCTAGAACTTTAACTACAGTAGGTTCTAGGGAATTCAATCAATTACTTATCTCTCTAATTATGATATCTATATCCTATTCTCCAATTGGCAGTGTTAGAACAAAATTCACTCAAATTCAGAGCAAGTGGAGGAAAATGTTCTAATAAGACAACTTTCTGACCAACAGAGCAGTAAGAAAATGGTTCCCAAAGCCTCTAGCAATAGAGGTTATTGTGCTTATTCTGTTTGTGACAGGCAACCATTCTTTAAAAAAAATAAAATAAAAGTACTCCATGCTCATTAAAAATTTTTGCAAAATAGAGAATAACAGAAAAGGACAAAACAGTTTTCAGTCAGAGTCTCACTATGTAAATAGCGAGTCTGTAACATTTTGGGGTATGAATTACTCTCTTGCTTATGGAATTTAATAAAAACCAGATGACAGCTCGTGCTGGCTGCTAAAATCAGAGCCAGCTTCCACAGCAAATACGTAGGTGGATTTCCTGGTTGGTCGCTGGAGGACACACGTAGGGAGCGCCTGTAGGCACACCCTGGTAAACTGCACTGGGTGGGGGGCCTTGAATTATCGGAAAGGGTGGATTAGTATGGATGGGTGCCTTTGCTTACTCCTGTGGAGCTTTGTACATTGCCAACTACTTTTCTGTTCCCTTCAAATCACCTGAAGTCGTGATAAGCCTCGGGCTGCAATTCCTCCAGCTCCCATTCATTCAATTACTGGTCAGTCCTTTTTGCTGCAGTGATGGTCACGAGGCCCTTCACAAAAATCAGAGGACCTCCTGACAGCCCCAGGACCTTTGCCACTGGTCTCCTTGACTGAACTAAACCTGAGCTGCCCTAATACTTGAACTCTAGTGTCCAGCAAGGCATTCTGCCTTGGACCCTTAGAGGCAACCCCAGGACTGTCACTTGTTAGTGTGAGGGACAGACAACTCACTAGCATTGAAAGACCGTGGCAGAAAGATGACACCTTATTGAAGTAAATAAACAGAGGAAGCTTTCAGCTTGTGGGCAGTGGGCCATCAGGAAACCTTGTCGAAGAGCTGGCACTCCCTCGTCTGTGGAATGACCAGCCTGAGGAAGAGCATACATTGAGTTCTGAACACTGGAGTGGGTTTTCAAATGTGCATATGTATTTGTTTTATTTAATGTAGAAAGAATTTCTGGGCTCAGAGTAATGGTAATGAATCAGCACTGTGACTAAACAAGGTTTATTTATTTATTTATTTATTTGGCCAGGCACTGAGTTTGCTGCTGCAGACGCGAAGATACACGTGACAGCCCAGCCGGGGAGACAACCATGACAACCATGTACCTCGCCAACCACAGTGCTTGGCATTGTGCTACGTGTTTTTAAAAAATTAACACATTTAATTTCAACAAAGTATGAATTAGTATTTCTTGTCATTTTACATCAAGAGAAACTAAGGCTCAGGAAGCTATTTACTTTTCTAACTGACATTGCTGGAATTTTGAACAAAAACTCGAACCACATCTAAGTCAGTTCATGGGAAAGTGACTCAGTGCAGTGGGCGGGGCTTAAGTAGCCCTCCTCGTGGTTGACTCTGCCTTGTCCTTGGAGTCAGCCCTGACTTAGAGGGACACCTCCACAGAAAAGTTGCTCCCCATATCAGCGACAGCAGAGCTGCCTCACAGTCAGGTGGGACTATTCCTCTGCATTGCAGACCTCTAGATTTGAAGGAGGCATTTAAATTCTCTCTGTCCTTCCAGCTATGCTTCAGTCTTATCTGCTCCTTCCCTGACTGTGCAAAGGAGGAAATGGTGGAATGTATTTGATGCATATGTAGATTCAGGTGGACTTGTCCTCCTACCGTTGTGTGGCCTCAGGTACAAGCTTGGTAATTTCGAGTCTTGATATTTTGAGCCATTTTGGTTTCTGATCCATACAATGGCACAATAACTACCTTACAGGGTTATGATAATATTTCTTAAAATATAAGAAATTGTGGCTCTGTACACAGCACATGAAACATTTCAACTATCCATAAACATTATATTTTGTCCCTTCAATACTTTCTAAGCTCCCTTAGCACAGACTTACATGGTCAGCACTGGTCAATGTCCTAACATACTTTCTGTTTTTTCTGTGCGTTAATCTTTATCCCCCCAACTCCTTCCTCTCCCCTACTAATTGGCCTTAAGTTCTTTGAGGGAAAAGACTATGTCACATATTAACACCTTTTAGGGTGTGTAGCCCATAATGAATGTTAAAAAACAAAAACAAAAACTTAATTGATTGCTTCTGCCTGTTGATATCACATTTTGACTGCTAAGTGGTATACTGGAGCCAACTTATACTGGCTTGTGAGAATTATGTTAAATTTTCAGAAAATTTGCGAGTTGCTCGTGAAACTATGGGTAGCTTAAATTTTGCTGTAGTAGGAGTATTTACACCACAGAAATTGGCAAACACTACAAACCAGGGCTTTGCTCCCTTCCCACCCCCAAACACACACACACAGAGCCAGTTGTGCTAGTTTTCTTGATAGTCTAATTTCTGGTGCATCATCATTTGCATGAAACTTCCAGATAATAGGTTGATTTCACCAAAGCAAAAGCCTGAAGAGAAGGGGCATCTAAACTGCAGCCTGCAGACCTCATGTGGCCCAGGATGGCTGTGAATGCGGCCCAACACAAAATCATAAATTTATTCAAAACATTATGAGATTTTTCTTGTGATTTTGTGTCAAAATGTATTTAATGTGAGACCCACAAAACTCTTCTTCTAGTGTGGCCCAGAGACACCAAAAGGTTAGATACCCCTGCTAGTGTATCTTAAGACTCCTTATAATGATAACAGGATTTCTAGCCTTAGACTTAGTGATTTAAAGAACTCACTTAGTTTAACCTCCCTTCTAATGTAGAAGTATCTTCTTTGACATTCCTGGTGAATGTCTATCTGGCCACTACAGAATACCCTTAAGGATAGGGAGTTCATTTATTATCTTCCAGGCAGGCTTTCCTGTGCTGAACTCAAAGATTATTCCAAAACTCTTCTTCATAATGATCTGTTCCTACTTTTTCTGTAACTTCCACAGGTTTTTCTTGGGTCTGCTTGTTTTTTGTAGCAAAGCAGAATGTCCACACACTCTCCAACTGACAGCACTGAGCACAGCCATCACGTCCCTCTCAGAGTTCCTCTTTGTCAGCCCTTCATTTTCTGACCATTAAGGCCCGCTCACCATTGTGGTTATCCAGAACAGAACAAAATATTCCATATTTAGCTAGTTCAGTACAATAAAGGAGACAACTTATGGTATTTTTCCACAAGCATGTTACACATTTAGTTTGTCTGTACTTGAAAAATTAATTCTTTCCATTGACATAATTTTCAAGCTGAGCCATGTTATTGCTATACTTAATTCATTTTATGAACTCAGAATTTTACATGATGGTGTTTATATGTCATGTTTTCATTATGATGCATTATTTTTTGAGCACTGATTTTGGTATCCATCATATTAATTTAATTAATATTTTAGTTTTGTGACCTAAACTACAGGCTTTTCTAAAGAGAGAGTTTTAAGGCTCAATAAAAATATTCAACCAGTCATACTGTTACCTGGTTACTATTATCCAATACGTTATTTGTCACAACCACTTAACCAAAAATGATAGTGAATTTGATGTCATATGTCTTATTTTTTTAAAAAAATTACATTTTATTGATTATGTTATTACAATTTTTCCCCTTAGTCTCCCTCCACCCAGGCCATCCCCACACCATTGTTCATGTCCATGGGTCATGTGTGTAAGTTCTTTGGATACTCCATTTCTTATACTTCATTTTACATCCCCTTGGCTATTATGTAACTACTTGTTTGTATTCCTTAATCTTTTCACCTCTTCACCCATTCCCCTACATGCCCTTCCCATCTGGCAACAATCAAAACATTCTCTGTATCCACGATTCTGTCTCTGTTCTTCTTGTTTGCTTAGTTTGTTTCTAAGGTTCAATTGTTGATAGATATGTATCTATTGCCATTTTATTATTTATAGTTTTGATCTTTTTCTTAAATAATTCCCTTTAACATTTCATATAATAATGGTTTGGTGATGATGAACTCCTTTAGTTTTTTTCTTGTTTAGGGAGCTTTTTATCTGCCCTTCAATTCTAAATGATAGCTTTGCTGGGTACAGCAATCTTGTCAGTAGGTCCCTTCTTTTCATGACTTTGAGTATTTCTTGCCACTCCCTTCTATCCTGCAAAGTTTCTTTTCAGAAATCAGCTGACAGTCTTATGGGAACTTCCCTTTAGGTAACTAATTTCTTTTCTCTTGCTGATTTTTGAAACTATTTTATTTATTTATTTATTTATTTTTGAGAGAGAGGGCAAGGGAGGGAGAAAGAGAGGAAGAGAAACGTCAATGTGTGATTGCCTCTCGAGCTCCCCCTACTGGGGACCTGGCCTGCAACCCAGGTATGTGCTCTGACTGGGAATCAAACCAGCGACCCTTTGGTTCACAGGCCAACACTCAATCCACTGAGCCACACCAGCCAAAGCTGTCTTGCTGCCTTTAAGATTTTCTATGATTAACCTTTGACATTATAATTTTGATGTGTCCTGGAGTGGGTCTCTTTGTATCCATCTTGTTTGGGTCTCTCTGTGCCTCCTGGACTTGCATGTCTATTTCCTTCACCAAATTAGGGGATTTTTGTTTTATTATTGTTTCAAATAGATTTCCAATTTCTTGCTCTTTCTCTTCTGCTTCTGGCACTCCTATGATGCAAATGTTGGACCTCTTAAAGTTGTCCCAGAGGCTGTTTAAACTATCCTCATTGTGGGGGATCTTTTTTCTTCTTTATGTCTGATTGGTTGTTTTTTACTTCCTTATATTCCAAATCATTGATTTGGTCCTTGGCTTCATTCACTCTACTGTTGTTTCCCTGTAAATTGCTTTTTATTTCAATTAGTGTATCTTTTGTTTCTGACTGGATCTTTTTTATGCTGTTGAGGTCCTCATTGAGTTTCTTTAGCATCCTTACAACCAGTGTTTTGAACTCTGCCTCTGATAGATTGCTTATCTCCCTTTCGTTTAGTTCTTTTTCTGGAGTTTTGACCTGTTCTTTTATTTGGGTCATGTTTCTTTGTCTCCTCATTTTGGCAGCCTCCTTGTGTTTGTTTCTATGTATTAGGTAGAGCTGCTATGACTCCCTGCCTTGGTAGTGTGGCCTAACATAGTATGTATCCTGTGAGGTCCAGTAGCACAACCTCCCCTATCACACAAGCTGGGTAATCAATGTGCACTCATCATGTAGGCTCAGTATACCCTCCTCTTGTAGTTTAGACTTGACGCTGTTGGCAGATCAATGGGAGGAATTTACCCAGGCCAGTCAGCTGTAAGAACTGGCTGTGACCACTGACCACCAACCTCTATCCTTTGTGGAGGATCAGCTTTGCAGGGGCAGGGTGGTGGTGCTCCGACATGGTCTGTAGCTGTCCACTGGGTGTGCTGGCCCTGGGTTTTCCCAGGTAGTTCAGGCCATGGTCAGCCCCCACCTGTGTTTTGTCTGGGGCCACTCTGCCTGAGTTATAAAGCAATCAGAGATGGCTGCTACTTGTGCTGTGCTTGGAGATTCCCAGGTGAAGCCAAGCTGTGACTCTAGGCTGGCTGCTGCTACTGCTGGGCTGCGGGCCACCTAGCAGAAGTATGGGATGTTGGGGCCTTATTGAGGCTGACCATTGCTTGTTTGATAGGATTCAGGAAGTTGTGAAGCTTGAGCCAAGACCAGCCATTCATATGGAAAAGCAGCTTGGGGGACTTTTGGCTAAGATGGAGGCATAGGTAGATATACTATGCCTCCCTGCACAACCAAAAGAAGGACAACAACAAATTTAAAAACAAAAAACAACCACAACGGCCAGAAACGCAAACTGTATGGAGGTCAAACCAAGGGGTTAAAGAAGACACATTCATCCAGACTGGTAGGAGGGACAGAGATGGGCAGCTGGGCAGAGAGGACTCATGGCAAGGTGGCAGCTGGTGGACCAGGTGGTCCCACATTCCCATGCAGATAACCTGGGAGGAATGACTGGGGAACAAGACAGACCACACAACCCAGGGTTCCAGCATGGGGAAATAAAGCCGCAAAGCCTCTGACTGAAAAAAACCTGTGGGGGTTGAGGTGGCAGCAGGAGAAACTCCCAGCCTTATAGGAGAGTTCATTGGAGAGACCCACAGGGTTCTAGAATGTACACAAAGCCACCCACCTGGGAATCAGCACCAGAAGGGCCCAATTTGTTTGCAGGTGGCAGGGGAACTGACTGAAAACTGGCAGAGAGTGGAGTGAGCAGCATTGTTCCCTCTTGGACCTCTCCCCCACATACAATCTCACAACACAGTGATGTGGGTTGCCACACCCTGGTGAACACCTACGGCTCTGCCCCTTACTATGTAACAGGTGCACCAAGACAAAAAAAAATGACCCAAATGAAATAACAGATCAAAGCTCCAGAAAAAATCCAACTAAGTGACAAAGAGATAGACAACCTATCAGATGCACAGTCCAAAACACTGGTAATCAGGATATTGGTTAAATTTGGTCTCAAATTAGATGAAAAAATGAAGGCTATCTTAAGTGAAATAAAGGAAAATGTACAGGGAACCAACAGTGATAGGAAGGAAACCGGGACTCAAAACAATGGCTTGGAGCAGAAGGGAGAAATAAACATTCAACCAGAACAGAATGAAGAAATGAGAATTCAAAAAAAATGAGGAGAGACTTAGGAGCCTCCAGGACATCTTTAAACATTCCAACATCCAAATCATAGGGGTGCCAGAAGGAGAAGAGGAAGAGCAAGAAATTGAAAACATATTTGAATAAATAATGGAGAACTTTCCCAATCTGACAAAGGAACTAGACTTCCAGGAAGTCCAGGAAGCTAAGAGAGTACCAAAGAAGCTGGACCCAAGGAGGTAAACACCAAGACACATCATAATTACATTACCCAAGATTAAAGATAAGGAGATAATCTGGTGGGGAATGTGGGTGGGAGGGGTAGTTCAGGGCAGAAGGGAATAAAGGGGAGGAAATGGGACAAAGGGAATAGCACAATCAATAAAAGCAGCAAGAGAAAAGGAGACAGTTACCTACAAGGCAGTTCCCATCAGACTGCCAGCTGATTTCTCAAAAGAAACCTTACAGGCAAGAAGGGGCTGGAAAGAAGTATTCCAAGTCATGAAAGGCAAGGACCTACATCAAAGATTTCTCTATCCAGCAAAGCTTTCATTTAGAATGGAAGGGCAGATAAAGTGCTTCCCAGATAAGGTCAAGTTAAAGGAGTTCATCATCATCAAGCCCTTATTATATGAAATGTTAAAGGGACTTATTTAAGAAAAAGAAGGTCAAAACTATGAACATTAAAATGACAACAAGCTCGCAGTTATTAACAACCACACTTAAAACAAAAACAAACTAAGCAAACAACTAGAACAAAAACAGAATCACAGAAATGGAGATCACGTGGAGAGTTAGCAACAGGGGAGTGTGAGAGGAGAGAGGGGGAAAGTTACAGAGAATAGTAGCATAAATGGTAGGTAGAAAATAGACAGAGGGAGGTTAATAATAGTATAGGAAATGTAAAAGCCAAAGAACTTATGTGTATGACCCATGGACCTGAACTAAAGGTGGGGAATGTAGGTGGGAAGGGAAGTTCAGGGTAGAAGGGAATAAAGGGAATAAAGGGGAGGAAATGGGACAAATGTAATAGCACAATTAATAAAATATATTAAAAAAAAGAAGAAAAGCAGCTTGGGTGGGATGGAGTCTCAGGGGATCTCCAGGGCGGGGCTAACAGTGTTAGGCAAGTTGACGGAGTCTCAGATACGGCACCAGCCTGCTGGCTCTGTGGCTCTGTCGGGGGAGGATTCAGAAAAGGGCAATGGCCCTTTCCCACCTTTCTGTCTGGGAGAAAGTTGTCCCCTTGCCTCAATTCCAGACACTTCAGTTTATCCCTGTATATCACTGTTGCCTTTCAAGCTGCTACCTTGGTGCTGGAGCTCAGAGTGAGTCTGAATAAGTCCATGTGTGGGTTCTTTAAGGGGAACTGCTTGGGACTCCAGAAATTTCTTCCACCAACTCAATCCTCACTGGTTTTCTCAGCCAGAAGATATGGGGGTTTATCTTCCTGGCACTGGTACCCTGGGCTGGGGGGCCTGGTGAGGGGCTGGGATTCCTTGCTCTTGAGATAACCCTCCCGAATTTTTATCCACCATATGCGGGTGTGGGACCAGCCCGTTCTGCATCTGCGCCCCTTCTACCAGTCTGGATGAATGTGGTTTCTTTAATGTTGTAGTTGTCAGGCTTCCATTCAGCTCGATTTCTGATGGTTGTTGTACATTTTAGTTGTAATTTTTATGTGGTTGTGCAAGGAGGTGAGCCACGTTCTTAATTGCAAGTGGTTTGCCTTGTTTTTAATAGGCTCAGCCAATTTCTGTAATCATCTACTTGTTTTCTAATCTGCTTATAAATTTTGGATTTAATAACTGAATCTAGAATTTTGTTCTGAGGAAAAAACTTACCAATCAGCACTTTCTGACAGTTACCTCTTCCTGTTTGTTGAAAATCAAGATGACATTTTCTTAATATTTGTTTTTATTACTCTCCTGTTCACTTTGATGTCACATAGATTCCCAGTAGTGGGATTCTTGCAAGTCCTACTCATTTTCTGTTAAATAATTTGTCTGGTCCTTTAGTGCACTGTTGTCCAATAGAAACCTGATACAAACCACAATGGCAAGTCACTTATATAATTTAAAAATTTCTAATAATCATATTAAAAAGGTAAAAAGAAACAGGTAAAATTAATTTTAACCTTATATCTCTATAATAATTTCAACCTATAATCTATATGAAGTTATTAATGAGATATTTTACATTTCTTATACTAAGTCTTCCAAATCTAGTGTGTATTTTACACAAACAGTAAATCTTAATATGTATTAGGGCACAAAAGCCATATGTAGCTAGCAGTTATATGAATTGTGGAGGTATAGACTTACACTGATTTTAAGTGCCTGGACATTACTGTTGCTATAATTATTGTTTTTATCTATATGTGTGTGTGTATATATGGATATATATTTTTTATCTTGTACTTTATTCCCATTTTCATGCTATTTATTCTTTCCTTTTCGGCATGAAAATCTCACTAACAGTGAAGTTGGCAACAGTTAAATGGGGCGAGTGGCCTCGCTTTCTCTTTGTCTATTAATATTAACGAGGGTACCTTTTACAGTTAAGAACCATAAAGAAAGCTCGTTAAAGGCAACAACATCCCCTAACACACAACTCTCCCTAGAACCACAAAATGGGTATGTTACAGAGGCCTGGGCGCTAATTCTCTCCAGATGTTTGCAAAGCGAGCAAGACCAAAAGGTGGAAACTGAAATTACTAAACACTTAATAAGGAGCTGATGGAACCAAGGCCCCAGGGTTGGCTCAGCAATGAGTGAAACACAGAGACCCTGTTTGTTCAGAGGAACTTCAAAGCCCCCTATAAACTCCCAGGAAAGGTGAGAGGCAAAAACGCTACAGCGAACCCAGCATTCCTGCAAAGTCAAACTGAAGACTAACTTGAGATGCTTCCCTGGTGCTTAAGAAGACTGAGGGGCAGGTCTGGTGAGCAGATGTTTGACTTTTGTTTACGCCCATTCTTACTTACAGTATGTGCCTGTCGGATATAGGCGTTTCTCTAGCTAGGCCAAAGGGGACAAACCAATTAAACATTCAGTTAAAAAAATAGAAAGAGAAAATGTCTTTTCTGTTCTAAGTATTACTCTTCACCAAAACCATAAAATTGCTAATGAGACAGAGCAGATCCACATAAAGTTGGTTATATTCATCTTCATTTTTTTCCTTCCTTCCCTCCCTTTACTAGAGGGATGAACAGCATGGAGTTTGGGCTAAGATCATAATTAAAGGGGAAGAAGAAAGACTAATTCATCAAATGCGGTATCAGTCTGATAAGTTATCTCTTTGATCACCTGTTAACTGGCAGGAGAAGGCTTCCAGAACTCAATCCTTTATCTGTTTTTGTTCTTTATTCCATTTCTAATCACTGTGACCTTCCAGGTATGTGCTGTTTGCCTTTTATATCTTTCTTTGGAGTTCAAAGAAAGTGAAACAATGGCAGACCTGAAGGAAGACAAACCAACGTGGTCAAAAGTTGTCACACTGCCTAAGAGAACAGCTGCTGTAGAGGCTGGAGAATGACGCTCAGTAAATGGTTACAGAGAGAAAGGCAGTCCTGGCGTTGTGAGAAACCGAGGCAAAACCTCATCTTCTCCTTGGATAATCAACAAGTGAGTCCATCACCTTTTTGAAACCTTTAAAATTTTTTTAATTTAAATTATTTTATTGTTGTTCAATTACAGTTGTCTGTATTTTCTCCCCACCTTTTCCCCCTGCTCCCCTAAAAACCTTTTACATTTTTTTTAGAACAGAATTATGCAGCATTACATTCAGGATAAAATGGTTCGTTAAATGCATAATCTTTCTGGACTGAGGTAGACCTAGGTTGAATTGCCAGCTTAGCTGCTTACTAGGTATATGGACTTTTAGGTTGTTTAACCTCTCTTGGGTTTCAGTTTCCTTATCTACAAACAGGGCATGAAAATAGAACCTCCTCCTTAAGACTGTTAGGAGCATTAACTGAACTATATATGCAAAATACTTACCTCTTATAGCTCAGCTCCTGACACAGGCAAGAAATAACTAATGATATCCAAGGTGGTAGCCTATATTTATTATCTACCATCCCAGACATCTGTTCAGCTCTCTTCCTGCAAGAAGGTGTTCTTTTGTTATGCACAGCCTGGGTAGATTCCATGATTTGCAGACAGATTATTTTCCTTCTTAACCTCCCAAGGGTGGGTTCATTGAAGTTTCTTTCTTGTGCTAGTTCTCTGCATACAGAAGAGAGACAGTCTCACCCGAGTCGTGTATTTGGTGAATTTCTTTACTCTGAGCATTGCAGGAAACGTGGCTCTCAGAAATAGTTTTCCGAGATGGATCATTGGCTAAGGGGCCATGTGTCGCCCTGTACCCATGCATCCCTCAGTCCCCCTTCTCAGTACTTCCGTGCAAATGATCAATCACCATAATAAAGCATTTCATGAAGTCACAATTCAACAAGAAAAAGATAAATGTAAACACTACACAGACAAACACTGTGAAGAGAAACATCTGGATGTCCATGGCTGTTTCCTGTTGAGAGAGTTTGGGAACTTGGGGATTTTAACAGTTGGACAGGGCTAATTTTGGAAACGACTTCACATTTGTACAAAAAAGAAAAGCACACATTTATTACACTTCACTTGTCAGATGAGGGAAGTTGGCGGTCAACTTCCCAGGCCTCTCTCAGAACAAAAGGGATTGAATTGGAAACACAGCAGAGGGTTTTCCTTCCCTTTCGACTCTGTCACTCAAGAGCACCCCCTTCTCCTTCGTTGACTTTGCTTTCCTTCATTCCTTCCTTTCCTTCTCACATTCAGTTTCCTCTTAGGTTCCAGAAATCTCAGTTTTGACATCTGGCTTTGCCATGGATGGGCCAGTTGATTATAGACAAATCTCTCAATATTTCTAAGCCTCAGTCTCCTTTTTTAAAAAAAATAAAACTAATAATAATAGTAATAATAATGATGCGTACCCACCCATTAATTTCACAAGATTGTATAGATCAAGTCTGTTTGTCCTCCTTCCAGTTTACAGAACATTTAGGGTTCTTTTTTGGTTATCTATCTATCTATCTATTAATCTATTAGATTTTATTTATTTATTTTTAGAGAGAGGGAAAGGGAGGGAAAAAGACAGGGAGAGAAACATCAATGTCTGAGAGATACATAGATCAGCGGCCTCTTGCATGCCCCCAACTGGGGACCTGGCCTGAAACCCAGGCATGTGCCCTGATTGGGAATTGAACTGGTGACCTTTTGGTTTGTAGGTCGGCACTCAATCCATTGAGTCACACCACCCAGGGTGCTTCTGTATCTTTTAATATGAGGTTTCCCTTTTTCTCCCCCTAGAAAACAATGATGCACCCTTTTTGAGGCAGCCATGATATTACTGATGCTTTGAGAGATTATTTCTCTCTCTCTCACAGGTATTAGAAATTGCATTTCAAAGCACACTTAGGAGGTTGGGAAATTTTAGTACACATTTTTAAGTAAGAAAAAGCAAGTAATAAAATAATACAATCCAAATTCACTAAAATATTATATGGATACATATTTATATTTATGTTACAGGATAATAAATGGGACTTTCCTTTTCCTGGGCTCCAGGCTATAGCTGCAAAGGTGACAGAATGGTCACATTCTAAAGAGGAGATAATAGCTACATAGCTGCAGATGGTAGCAAATGGTAGACCAATCTTGCAACCTCACACTACCCCAATTGGCCTGCATAAGAAAAGACAAGAAACTCAAACTCAATTTGCTTAAATAGGAACATCATACTAATGAGATGTTGCTTGACTAAGGACTCTTGTGACATCTCTCCTGTTCTCTAGAAGTTACACACCTCTCAGGCAGAGTGAGAGCAGTTCTAAGTAAACTATTTCAAGAAATCGGGACTACCTATCAGGTGGCGATCCGGGCTTGTCACTCCCCACTAGATGCTGGTTGAGTTACAGATACTCCCAGGCCCACGGAGGTGCTGCCCCTCAAGTAGAGTAGAGTGAGCAAGTTCTTGGGAACTTGACATATACTCCCTTCCCTGGAGGTGGGAGGGCACGTGTGAACCCAGAAAGCTGTGGCTACGTCCTGCCTGAGCAGCCTGCAAGTGGGAGTCCAGAGAAGCCGTTTGCAACAGCTGGGTGAGGGGGGAAAGCAGCAGGGGAGCAGCCTGACTCCCCCATTTAGCAAGGAAGGGATGCCTGAGTTTTCCATCGGCCAAGAGAATATTTTGGAAGGTAACCATATCTAAAGATCCTTGAAGTCACCCTAGCAGAAAATGGTAGCACGGTAACTGCAAAAGCTGGGAGTGGAGAATGGCAAGGAGTCAGCTGGAGTGTGTCACTCACACTAACGTCAGGGAGCTGCACAGTCAGTCCTCAGGGTGCCTTTCAGTAATCCTCACATCCAACCTACCAGAGCCTCCCATGGGAAATAGGCAGTGTTAGCCGAGGGGAACCTAAAGCAGCAGCAGTAGCTAAGACAGGATGCTTCTCTCTCTCTCTTCCCCTCCCTCTCAGCCCAGTTCTGGAAAGCCAGGAGAGAGAGAACAGACCCAGACGTGCACCAGACATGCAGCTCCCGCTCCTCACGACAGGTTTCTCACTATGACTTTGGGCAGTGATGAGGATTGCAAATTGGGACGTTGGGGTGAGCAGATTTTTTAAGTTGGGAGTGAGATTGAAACATTGATTTAGAATCAGAACTTGCTATTATAACTGAAAGTGACATTTCCCTTATGGATCCATTTTGCTCTCAATAGCCCATTCCTGATGCTGGGGAGCAGGGAGAAATTTCAAACTTCCCAACCAAAGATAACACAGCCTTTCCATGTTTACCCAGAGAGGGTCCATATGGCATTGCTCTGGGTTCTTGTCATAACTTAAAGGGAAATTTTCACAAAGTCTGCAGCCCTTGATCTCCTGCAAATGGAGGAGAATGTCCTCAAATTCCTTGCAGCAGGAACCCACTTAGGAGGCAGCAGCCTTGACTTCCACGTGCAGCAGCACATCTACAGCAGGAAGAGTGATGGTGTCCACAGCATAACTCTACAGGGGACCCGGGAGAAAGTCCGGCTGGTGGCTTGAGCCATTGTTACCACTGCAAATCTGGCTGCTGTCAGTGTCATACTGTCCAGGAACGGGTGTTCAGCCAGTGAGCTGTGCTGGAGTTCGCTGCTGCCCCTGCAGCCACTCCGGGTGCTGACGCTACCCCTTCAGGAACCTTCACTAACCAGATCCAGGCAGCCTCCCGGGAGCCACAGTTTCCGGGGGTTAGTGGTCCCAGGACTGACCACCTGCCTCCCACAGACGCATGTTACCTTAGCCTGCCTACCACTCTCTGTGTATCACAGACTGTGCTCTGCACTGCGTGGACATTGCCATCCCTGCAGCAACAAAAGGGCTCACTCAGCGGGTCTGATGTCCTGGATGCTGGCCTGGGAAGTTCTGTGCATGCGTGGTACCATCTCCTGTGAACACCCGTGGGAGGTCATTCCTGATCTCTACTTCTATAGAGATCGTGAAGAGATTGAAGGGAAGGATAGACCACTGAAAGGGCTGTGACTGAGGAGGCATTTCAGGGTGGATGGTTGCTTCAGCTCCTACGGTCACTGCTGCTCAGCCTGAGGTCACTGCTGCTCAGCCTGAGGTCGTAGACTGCTCTGAAGGCACAGTGCCCTCCGGGCCCGTCCAGCAGTTCCCTACTGAAGCCCGGAGCACTCAGCTGCACTGAAGACCCGCCTGCAGCCCCCACCGCTCAGGCCACTGCCTGGGAAGGAACAACCAGTGAGTGGTCTTAAGCTGTTCCTCCATTGACTCTTTATCAGAGCATGGAAATAAGACTGATGGAAAACAAACAGTTAAAAAAAATAAAAGGATAATGCACTCTCTAGGTTTAAAACTGTCCCAGATATTTAGTAGATTCCATGAAGAGGATGATCAGGACTACATCTTCTCTCTCAAGTTATTTCCCCCTTCCCTCTTTATTTCTATCCTGGTGTCTTGTTTTAGGCAGACACTTCCACATCCTTTCCACAGTTGAAAGAGAAGTCTAATCAACGTGTGGTGTCCTCCTTATACAGGTGAAAAAACAGAGGTAAGTAGCTTGTAAGGGCACATAGCTAGTGAGGGGAAGAACAGCCTCTGCGGGTGTGCAGAGGTTGATGTACCTAAATGCAAGACCACCAGGTGACTGACTGAGTTAGGCAACTCACACGTCATCTTAAAAAAATGAGATGCATGCTGGCTGGATGGGGTGGCTGAGGTGCCAGATCTTGACATACTTTTCATGACACTTTCAGACTCATTAAAACACACAAGCCTAGCACAATCGAGTCATTTATATATTTCTGAAAGATGAACATGGTCCAGTAAAGGACATAAGATTTAAAAGATTTCACATAGTTCAAAGTATGATTTGTACTGTTTATTCCATTCACTTATTCTTCATTCATTTATTACATATCTATTTTGTGAGTTTTATAAATGAGGTAATTCTAGGCCCTAGGGATAAAGAACATCAATAGGATACATGACCCCTGTACATAAGGAGTTTTTACCCGAAAAAGGAAGGGAATGAATAAAAACTACTTACACAATTCATGTCTTATTATAATTTTTGTTAAGCACTATGATAGAGAAATTTATGGCCCTGTGAAACCATAGAATGAGGACATGACCTATTTGGTGGGTCAGAGAATCTTTTCTTGAAGGAATGGCATTTGAGCTAAACTAGAAAAGATGAATAGAAATTAGCCAAGGAGAAAGGAAGAGTTGTAAGAATGTTCCAGACTAAATGTGAGCTATTTCTATTGAGACAGACCAAGAAAGAGCTGGGATGCCTGGAGAGTGGTGAGGTCCATTATATAAGGTTTTAGATCAAGTAGATACTGGATTCAGTCCACGGCCCACCAGGTGATGTATGTGGGACTATCTTACTGGGAGAATCCAGGAATTGGAAGAGGTAGCTATAATATAGCTGTATCATTTTGGCATGCTTTCAATATGATGTGCTAAGTAAATCCAACTAACAGTAATTAAAATGGAGGTTAGTAAACTTTTTCTGTAAAGAGCTGGGTAGTAAATATTTTCAGCTTTGCAGGCCATGCTGTTCTGTTGCAACTACCCAGCTTCTTCGGTGTAGCATGAAAGCAGCCACAGACCATATGTGAACAAGTGAGCGTGGTTGCGTTCCAGTGAAATTTTATCTATTGGCCCATGGGCTGTTATTGGTCAGTCCCTCTCATAAAATAGGGTATTTAAGGTTCGCCTAGAAGAAGTCTAGCAGTGATGGTTTCCTGGTTGGTTCAGCAACATCTTGAGACGAGGGAGCTGGAGAATCAGCTCTGTGATTCCCTTGTGGTCATGTGAGCAAATAAAACAAAAACACGAGTTTATGAGATGGAGTGGTTCATGGTGGCTGAGGATTGAAAACTACTACTCTGTAGAGAGCAGTGTAAATCCATTAGCCTGTCCATGATTTGTTAAAAACCAGTCTCATTGTTCATTGGTCAGCAAAGGGTCTTGAAGTCAGTCTGTAGGGATTTGATTCCTCCATTCTCTCAAAGTCCGTGGTCTTTTGATAAGTTCTGCTGCTTAAAAGAAGCTCTGATAAAACAAAACAACAGGTTTTGATATCTCCTAGGCAGTGTATATGGAAATTTTACCTTTGACAATTCCAAGGTGGCTACTGGAATTCCTAGCATCACTGGTTTAAAGGACAGCATTCCCATCAGGAAGGAGAGCATAGCCAGAGGAGCTTTTGCTCACAGCACTCCCTCTTGTATCGGGGAAGAAATCTTTCCTAGGGGACTCCTATCCACTACCGCACTTACCCTTATGTCTCATTGGCTACAACTAGGTTGCATGTCCATCTCTACACCTATCACAAAGAAGACTGGAATAATCAAAGCTCTTCCCTGGGCAGGCTGTCTGATACCTGAGCAACACTGGGAATCTGTTAACAAGGAGGAACGACTTTGATGGTTATTGGGAAGGCCACCAGCTGTGTCCCTCACCAATCGTTACTGGTCTCCTTCCTTGTTAACAGAAAATGCAGACACAATGGGAGACAGGCGCTGCAAGAATTAGGTGGGTCCTTGGAGAGCAGTCCCTGATAATAAGGCTGAGGGCTCTGAATGGAGCTTCAATATGCTGGCTGCTAATGAGAATAATCATATCTTATCTGTTTGGGAATTTTGATTTTATTTTTTTATTAGAATGCTTGAGGGGGAACACCCCTCTGTGCCATCCCTCTTCCTAGGGACCCACAGAACAAGTCTAAAGAAAAAGCTTAAGGAAAGGAAGCTCTAGTTTATCTATAAAACAAACATACTCATAGTTTAAATAATCTGCCACAGGTTATTGGATTTCTTCTCTCTATTTATACTCTACTTTTATGAGAAACTGGCAAAGAATATATACACACATGCCAGCATTAGGGATTTAGTAAGAAAAGCCATTTTCAGGGTATGTTATAATTAAAGTCATACTAATTCAGCCCAATCCTTAAACACCTACTCTGCCTCAGTCTGCACTGCAGGGTAATGATATAATTATAACCCTGAGGCATTGCAGGACATGGGAGAAAGAAAGAACTCTTCAAGTTTTTATGTTAATTGTATGTTACTGTTGTCTAATTATTTGTCAGGGAAAGGAGATGAGGAATGATGAGAAAAGCATGGGTTCTTGCAGCTGGCAGCCTTGGGATCCCATTCTGGCTTTGCCACTTAATAACTGCCTCAGTTTCCTCATCTACGTTCATAAGACTTTTGGGGTACCCTCAAAGGCAGGAAGATTAATCAGAGGCTTAGTTTGGTTTTTAAAATTATGTTTTTTTAATTAAAGATACAAAGTGAAAACGAGGTTTTCCTTAAGCTTTAAGTTTGCTTGATACATTTACATTCACATTTATAAGTCTAGCAAATTTTAATAATCACTTTTGAGGGACCTATGACTAATATTTGATTTCATTTACAAAATGGATTAATTGAACATCTTCTAATATTTTATTTTGTCATTTTATTTTATTTTTAATTGAATTTATGGGGGTAACACTGTTTAATAAAATTGCACAGGTTTCAGGGGTACAATTCTACAATACATGATTTGTAGAATGAAAATCTTCAAATATTTTAAAGTGCATTTATATGTTTAATGTATTTGATTCCATCCTTAGAGAATTGTGTGACAATAAATGAAACTTCTTTGGTATTTAAAAAACAGTATAGAGCTAATAAATAAAAATATAAATATGGGACAAAAGGCAGTTCTCAAATAAATTCAGTGAGACTTCAAATTAAAATCACAAATTTAAGTGTTTCATTACATAATTTAAGTTAGAGTTCTAAGACTCTCACTCTACAGGCCAAATCACTTAAGCATTAGAAATATGTAACACTTGCATAGATTCCTTAGCCTGAGATATTTATGTTGAAGAATTCTAGGGGGAGCGTCGCTCGGATTCCGCGGCTGGTGGGGTGAAGGGGCCATGGATCTGTATGTGGGCACCTGCAAGGAGGCAGTGGACGGGGCTCGGCAGCAGGAGTGGCACTATCAGCTGCAGAACTTGGTCAAGGAACTGCCCCCCTCTCTCCAGCATCGCCTGTCCTTCACCACACTCAGCGGCCTGGCCTGGTGCTCATCGACAGCGCCGTGTTCGATATCGTGCAGGAGCTGCTGGAGATCCAGCACCTCACTGAGAAGAGCCCGTACAACCAACGCCTGTGGATGCAGAACGAGCACTAACTGCTCAGGCAGGCCCTGCTCTAGAAGCCCCAGGAAGCCCGGCAGACCTTTGGGCCTCACCACTTGCCCATGCTGAGCACCGGATCCGTCAGGAGTAGCAGGCCATGGACCAGATCATCCTGGAGCCAGACCGGAAGGTGGCGGACTAGTAGAACACACTGGAGAAGGCGAGGGTTGCTGGCTTGTATGTGACCACCAACCCACAGGAACTGACGTTACAGAGGAACCTGTTGGAACTCATCCGAAGGCTGCAACAAGAAGACTGCCAGGTGGGGCCGCAGCCCTGTGACCAGGTGCAGTCCCCAAGCCGGAGAGGTCCAGGGCCCAAAACCTGAGTGATCCAGAGAAATAAAGGTGCCTCCATATGGCCTGCACGTGAACAAAAAAAAAAAGAATTCTCCATTTGCCCATACATATATCATGGAAAGTCACTGAGGTTATTTCAGCAGAGAGACCTGGATCATCAGCTACTCGGATGACGCCTCTCACGCCTCAATTAGAAAACTGCTATATCTTCCCATGCAAAACATGGGTTGGGTTTCTGAGTTTACTTCCAATGTGGAGATTTCAGCCAGGATTCTGACTGGGTTCTTGTTTACTCTGCTGAACTTTATTTATAGCTGCAGATAAATTTTAAGACATCATTGTTTCTGTTACACTTGTGCCTGGAGTCAATTTATACATTTTCCTATACTCCAGGAAGCCTGTCTCTCCTGCCCCCATCAGTGTCTTGGCTGGGTTTTGCATTTCCTTGGCAAAAACCTTAAATGCCTCCCTGTTTCTTCCATGTTCCTAGAATCAAATAACACTTGTTATTGATGTTGAATATATGTGTTGTACACTGAATATTGAAATAACTGATTCAATTTCAAATATCTCTCATGACTTCACCTGTGGTCACAGTATGTGGGATCAGTCTATTAGCAATCTATAAATTTGGAATTATAATGCCTACTTTGTAAGGTTGATGTGAATTAGCATTGATTAATGTAAAGCGCCTCTTCTAGTGATGGACTTTGATCCACACATATTTAAAATATTTAATTTACCCTGCTCATTTTCTCACTTCTCTCCTTGGCCAGCTTATATTCCATTGCTAAGTATGGTATCATCATATGGTATCAACCGATCTTGCCCCTTTCTTTCCTCATCATACTGCCGTGGCAAAACACCGACTTCTGTAAATCCATCTCTCCACCTTCTCCGCGCCTGCTGCCACACAGCTGAATGGGGCCGAGAAAACCACACTGCCATGCTCATTGGTCTCCTTTCAATTCTTGTTTACTCACTTTAATGCTGTCTGGCAATCGTAGAATATTTTTCTAGTCCATTCACTTTCCCATTCTCCTCAACAACATTTTATACCTCTTGTCTCTCCTCAAATGACTCAGTGGAGTCGTTTTTGACTCCATTCTTTTTCTACCAACCCATATCTGACCCATCAGCAAATTCTACTATGTGTATGTAGTGTATATATATATATAATCTATCTATATGTAATCTATATATAGCATATGTTATAGAATAGTATATCCTATATAATATATATTCTATATAATATACAATATGTTCTATATAATACACAATATATAATAGTATATTCTATATAATATACAATATATAGAATATATATAGTGTATATATAGAGAATTCTACTATGTATATGCAGTAGAATTTGCTGATGGGTCAGACATGGGTTAGAAGAAATATATATATATAGTAGAATATACACACACACATATCCAGAATCAAACCATTTCTCACCATCTCTACTGCTACTACCATGATTCAAGCAGTTCTCCCTCACTTAGATTTAGAGCCATAGACTCCCTACCCTTCTCCCTGCTGCTATCTTGCCTCCACTTCGGTTTATTGCCAACCATCTCTTCAAATGGCTCTCATTGAGAGAAAACATCAAATGGTACACAATACCCTCCATGATCTGGAAGTTCATTATGTCTCAGATTGCATCTTCGACTATGTTTTTTCACATTTATTTGTCACCAAAATTCTAAGTTTACTTTCACTTTGAGCCTTTTGCATTATTCTTGCTGGGAGTGCTTGCTCCTCTCTAGACATCCATACTTCTCACTCCCCCACTTTCTTCAGGTCTTCAATCGTCACTCTATCAGACAGGTTGGGCTAGGTTATGTTACAGTAACAAGCAACATGAAAACCTCAATAGCTTAAAGCAAGTCATACAAAATACAGGTTCCTTTTTGGGGTGGCTGGGCTGTGCTCCACACTGTCCTCACTCCAGTTTCCAAGATGACAGAATAACTCCTATTGGAACATTGCTGTGACAGAAGGAAAGAAAGAGCAGGAACAATCATATATTAACTGTTAAAGTTTTCATGCCAAAACAGCATCCATCACTTCACTCACTTTCATCCGCCTAAATAAGTCACTGGACTTTTCTAATTCCAATGTAGCAAGGAAGTGCAATCCTATGATCATGCATTCAGAAGAAGAGTCAGAAATATTGAGCAACAGCACTATGATATTAATGGTTATCACAGTCGTCATCAAACTGAGACCTTCCTGGCTGTGCTATAAAAAATTACAAGCCTTCCTGACCATTTCCCAATTCCCCTATTCCCCTCACCTACTTTACTTATTTCTTTAGTATCTTTCACTATCTACTATTATATATATATAACTTCTTTATTTTGTTTGTTTTATATCATTCCCCATTAGAATTTTTGCTTTTTTTATTCAATGTTGTGTTCCCATACCTAGAATAGTTACTATATAGAGACTTTAGATAAAAATATATTGAATAAATAAATAAATGACAAGAAGGATATAATTAGTAATCCATATAAAATACACAAACATTTTTAGTTGCCCAGGCTTGGAATTTGGCTTAAACCAGGGTTGACATTATTCCATTATTTAACAAATTCGAGTATGCACCTAACTTTTTCAAGGCTCTATACAGCAAGAACACCCTAATCTTCAAACATACCAGATATATGGGAACTTCTTACCTTCCACATTTTATGCTACTTCTGCCAATGGAGAATATGCAGCTCGACTTTCATGGAAGAAATAATAATCTTCTTTTGTTCAGCTAAGATCTGTCTGAAATCAAGGTTTCTTGTCCAGAAATACTAGGAAGTCTCATATGTGATAAGCACACTTCCTAATGTCTCCTTCCCCTTCCATTTGGATGTGGGCCCCCCCCCTAAGCAAAACTTGTGCCAATAATGAAACTCCCAGGATCTTAATTTGAAAAGTTTTCACCATCTTGAGGTCAGTCTCCTTGCATGGTGACCTTCTCTAATGAATCAAATAAAGCATTTCTCATTTGTAATTAAATAATACCTTTAAAGGCACTGCCTTCCTCAACAGATTCATGTGGAATTCATTTTCACATAAGGATAATTACACTCAGCACTGAGGGTGGGCACTCTGGTGAGGGACATGGATATTCATTGAGTCCTTGAAGGGAAATGGTAAAGGAACTTAGTACAGAAGCTAAAGAAATGTCTTAGTCAATAGAAAATGAAGTTAAGATGTAAATATTGATTCCAAAGTTAGTTTGCTTCCCCTTAGAGATACTATTGCTGAGTCAATTGCTTTGACCAAGATGTTTTTTTGCTTTTTTTTTTACATTGGGTAATTTTTTTATGGAGCCTTTCAGTTGACAACATGAGGTAAAAGGCAAATGAGTTCTCCTTAACCAGTATTTTACACAGCTATAGTAAAGTATTTTAAACATCAAGGATTTTAACAGATTACATTTCTTAAAAGCTTGGGGAGAAAGTAAACAAGTTCTAACTCATGTCCTTGAATTTTCCAGTTGACTCTTCCCTTACAATAGTAACTGGCTGTAATTAGTTACATAAGTTTCTTCAAGGACTTTGCTGATATCTTTAGATCTGAAGTGTTGCTATTTTGATCAATACCCGCTAATTCCACTTCACACGTGAGTTTTGCGCTTGGTGGAACTTGGGCACCAGGCTGCCCTTTCTGTGTGCAAGCCCACTCTGGCACAACCTCCAGTCCAGGCTTTTCTCCTTTTCTCAGTCAGGAGTGTTTCAGCCCATCCTCTGAGAACTTTGCCTATTCCGACCTCACAACTGAGAGGCTTGGCATTTTTCTTCTTCTTTGAACTCTTTTGAATATGGGTATCAAAAACAGCCCCTGACGTCCTGTAGTGCTCCTGTATACCAGCAGGGGACAACGTCTCCCTTTTGGGGGAAGTTGGTTTTATCCTCCTTTTTAAGAACAGATTTTGTATATTTTGGTGGATCCTTATCCACAGTCTCTTCAGACTTGGTTTCTTTGGGTTTATCTTCATTAAGCTTCACGTTTTTTCACCTGCTCACACACTTATACTTTCACTAGCCTTGAAACACTTAATTTCAAAAAGATAGTTATTATAACCAAATGGTCCTTGTTAGCTGACTTGACCACAGTTTTAGTGTTTTGTAATAACTTGTGATCTGCAAGAAATGAATCTGACCTTTGGTCCTGTGGAAACTTAATAATGCCTCCTTAATAATGCCCCTCTTGGGAGGCTGCCCCACGTCCAGGCCTGCTGTGGAACGGTGGCCGCCTTCTTCCCCCGCTGCCTCTGCTTTCTCCCAAGGTGTTTTTCAGCAAAGACCATATCTGGTTATGTAAAATATTTGAGGGACCAATAAGTAAAATTGCATATGATGTGCATATAATCTGCATGGGATTACATACTATCTTCAGGAAAATTCTAAGTTAAAATGAAATTAGAAATATTTTTTCTTGTTATGCTTTCCTTAGCTCTCTACCTCACTCAGTGTTTATGGCTTCCCATTGCCTATAGGAAAAACACAGTGTCCTCTGCCTGGTGCCCAGTTCATCTGTCTTGCCATTGCCCACCATCTGTTTTCCTGTTCCTACATTTTTTCATGTACCAGTCACACAGAATGAGCATGCACTGTGCGGTCGCTGTTAGTTGACTATCCACTAGTCACTTTCTCACTTTCTTTCTTCCTAACAGAACATGATTTTCTTCCTTCTGGCATTGGTGTACTGTATGCTTTGGGGGCCTGCTCAATGCTCCAGAGTGTAGGTTTTGATTAGTCTACAGCCAACCTGGTAGATCCATCCCCGTGGTAAGTGATTGTTTTAGACAAGGGCATGTGATGCAATCTTGGCCAGTGAGAAGTGAAGGGAAGCCTGCCAGGTAGGAGATTTCTGTGAAAATGTCCTGAGTTTCCAAAGAGGACACAAAAAATGACAGAGACTCATCTCTTTTCTCCTTCTAGACAGGGCTATGGAAGGAGGTGATGCCCAAGAAAGCTTCAGTGTCATGAGAGCAGGTGGCACAGTGGAAAGATGGAAGGAGCCCAGACTTTTGAAGAAGTCATTGTGTCCCTGGCTTAAGCCATCGTAATAACAGTTACAGTTATGACATGTCATGTATATTATGAGCACTGTATGTGTGTTAACTCATTCAATCCTCACAGCTGTCTTATGAAGTGGGAGCTTTCATTATTTTCACTTTACAATTGAGCAAACTGAAGCAGAGAGGGGTTGATGTGCTAAGGTCACTCTCCTTATTTGTTTCTTTTTTTTCAGATATTTATTGTAGACATTTTAAAGTATATACTAAACTAGAAAGCAGTGTAATAAATCCTCATGTATCCATCAATCATCCAGTTTATACACTTAGCAAGTCCTGATCAGTCCTGGCTTGCTTATGCCCCTGCCCACTTTTCTTTGCACATTATTTCACAGAAAATCTCAGCCCTCATATTATATCATACTGGACTACTTCATGCGTGACAAAACTAACAGCTACTTTTATTTGGGTCTCTTGTTACAACTGAAGCTAGTCTCTAAATATTAATAACTTTATCCTCATAAAATTTGAAAATGTAGATAAGCTAAGGTAAAATATAAAAATCACCTACAATATGATCCCCTAGCAATAACAACAAATAATCATTTGGTGTACTTCCTTTCAGTGTTTTGTATGTTTGTTTTGAATATGAAATTGTATCTTTTCTACTTATTATGTCCTGAGCACCCCCTATCCTTATTCCAGCCCCCATGATCTTTGGGTGCTGGGCTCCCTCTCTCTTTTCTGCTTTTAGGAACTTGAGACATGCTCTCTTCACACTTGGTACCACACCCCCACCACTGTAATTTAACACCATGTGGCATTGTCTGTTTATCCATGCTCCTGACTGGACCAGCACACACTGAGGGCAGGAACTGTTTCTGAGTTAAAATTTTTTTTTTCAATTTCTGGTGCCTACATTCCTACAAGAAAAATTGGACAAAACTCGTTGTTGTAAGGATGATGTTGAACATGGGGTGGCCTGCATCATGCAGTGTCCCCTTTACAAGGATCCAGTGTAGAAGCTTGCCTCTCATCCCAGCTGCAGTTAAAACCAGGTTGCTCCTGAAAAGCAGGTGTGCTTTCTTTAGTGGGTGCCATAAACAGTTGTCACGTTAGTTTGCATGTGCATTTTTGGTTTGGTCACTCGGTAGCTCAGAGCTGAAGATGTGGTTCTAACTTTGGAAAGTGCGTACAGTTTTCAAAGCATAAACTCTCTCATTAGTTTTATTTCATTTTTTCTTCACTAATGATTTATATTTGAAATAATCACATGGTATTATGACAGGATCATTTCTCACACGGTAATTCACGAGTTTGCTTCTCCTTCGTCTTCCATGGAAGTGGCTTGCCGGCTCTGTGCCTTCAGGCTTCAGGGGTGGTCAGATTATGGTGAACTTCCATTTCTGGATTTGTTTGGAAAAGTCTAACATCTTTAAGGAGGATGAGCTAAGTATCTGCATGGAGAGGAAGGGCTTCTGAGGGAAACTTGGAAAGAGAAGGATTTCCCACAAAATGATGAAGAGGTTCCCAGAGTCTCTTTGGATCTGTGGATTTACAGAGCAGAGGGAAGCAGAGCTCATATAAGTGGCAAGACTCCAAGTGGGAAGAGTGTCCGGTCCACCTAGGAGTGGGCTTGGATTAAAATCAAGTTAGATATACAGAAAACAAAGGCACACAGTATTTCTTTTTTACCTAAATTTTCAGATTGGGATTCATATTCACAACAGTGTGAAAGTTATCCTGAATCCCTTTTATAAAGAGACAGTGTACAAACAGAGAAGAAAACCATCATTTCCATGGAAAGAATGTGAGCTTGGGCAGTAGACCTGTCATTATTCTATTTTAATTCAGGTCCTACTTTTTTCCCCTTGGATTTCTCCAGCTTCTTCCTAGCTGTTCTCGCAGCACCCACTCTCACTCCCTTCAATGTATCCTTCACCCAGCTGTCAGAATTGTCTTTTGCAAATGCAAATCAGCTGGGGTCTCTCCCCTGATTAAAGTTCTCTGTTAAACCCCATTTTTCTCTCAGAATGATGTTCAAGTTTACAAGGGCCTTCATTTACTTCTTGCCTGCCTCTGTAAGCTTTATCTGCTAAAAACACACCCCATTCTGACACAAACTTGACTGTCAAGCAGTAGTGCCCTACTTGATATTCTGCGAATGCGCCATCTCCTTCTTCTCATCTGGTTCTTGCACATGCTCTTCTTATTGTTCATAATGCCTTTCCATGGACTAACTCCTACTATTTCAGAACTCTCCTCAGGTGACACTGTCATCCAGGCAGTCTTCTCTAACTCTGCTCTCTCCAGGTGGGTCAGATGTGGTGTTGCAGCTGTGTGTTCCCAGAACATCCTAAGGTTATACCTATGTCACTCATCACAATGATTTGAACTGCATGGGCCACAGTAAGAGAGAACATGGGAACTTGTTTACAGTAGGGGGTTCCAGTATCTAGAGATATGTCTGGTGGAAGGTAAAATGGGAGCGGGAAGACATTATAGGCCTGGCCATTGGGAGTCTAGAGGAGATGAGGAAGTCTGGTGCTGTGGTCCACACTTGGTAAAAGGGCTCAGGAGCAAAGTGGTTTGGAACACAACACGAGGATGTACTAAAAAAATGCTTAAAGCAGAGACTGTTAAACTCTGTCCTAATATCCATTCTCTGTTTTCCTTTTGGTAGTATAAATCCAACCGGGGTTTCAGGAGGTCATATGGCCAAAGATTATGTTTTCCCAGCCTTCCTGTCAGCTAAGCATGATCATGTGACTAAGTTCAGGCCAATAGGGTGGACGTGGAAGTGATGTATGGATAATTCAATGTTATCTCTTTAAAGAAAAAAGGTGACTTCCTCTTGCCCCTTCCTGCAGGCTGAAATGCAGAGGTCAATGAGGAAGCCCAGATACCCAAATGATCCTGTGGAGCAGAGCTTCCCACCCAGACTAGAAAGCTCACCTAGATCAATTCTGATACAGGAGAGTGAAACAAACTTCTGCTGTCCTTGGTTAAGATGGGTATATGTATCTTAGGCTGTTTTCCAGATATTCCAACTGAAAAAGTGCTATGGGATTTACCAATGGGAATGGGGACTCCGGGTGGGGTGGGTGATTATGAGAAATCATGCCAGTGTGTCTCCCACAGCAGGCACTGTGTAATGTGAGGCCCGTGCAGAGTCCCATTAAGGACCGACCTTGAGCCCGTGAGAGACTCAGCATTTAGACTTCTGCTGTACGTGGGCGTTGGCTGGCAAGGAAGAAAAGAACAAACAGAACCACTTAAATACAAGCCTTATGCTTCCCCCTTCCCCACCCTTCTTTAAGTTTCCAAAACACTGGGAAGAATGGGGTGGATGAAGGAAAGGTGAAAGAAAATCATACTCCCTTCCACAATAGACAATGAGCCTCCTGAGTTACAAGGAAGATAATTAAGTTGGATATGAGTTTGAAGCTTTAAGCTGATCCATTGTATTACATTGCATTTTTTAATATCTAAAAATGAGCATAGCGTTTTGTCTAAAATGTCACAGTGAAAGGAGAGTGAGATTCAACAGAGCTTTTATAGGGGCAGTCACTGGAGGGTATACTATTTTCATGTTTGAGCTCTACTGAGTTTAGGCCATTCAGTAAACTGGTCACGAACTAAAAAAAAAACAATAACTAAAATGATAACTCTAGTCCTCCTGCCTCCCTAATTTGATGTGGCTTTCTTCCTCATGAAATAAACAGTGTATGAAAAAGGAAAGGGAGAGGATGAGCTGGTGAGAGAGGGGTGAAAGCAGAGGTCTGGCCTAGGAACCCCAGCAGCATTAGAGGACAAGGGCAGGTCAGCAGTACCATGTTGGGGGCATTCAGCAGAACACTGCAGGTTATTGAGGGCAAATGCTTCTCCACTTTTCCTGATGTTTCTTTCTTTGTGGAATAAGCTCAATAAGAGTAACAGTTTTGTCCTCTTTCTACTCCTTTATTTAGTCCCTCCCCACCCAGTTGGAAAAATTGACTGATTGGTAATTTTTTGTTAGAATAAATGGCACAGTCAGCTGAACTCCTCCCTACTCCTTCTGAGAGGAAGCTGGCCCAAGGGCGCATATTCCATTCTACCTCTTTATGCCACAAGTGGTCTAGGAAGCTAACCTCACAAGGGGAACCTGCAGTGGTTCAGTGCTCCCTGGCACTGGGTGGCAAAAGATTGACAGTATTGGTCCCGCCCCCAATCCAATCCACAGGGCGTCAGAGTGGTTGAGCAGAAAAACAGCACACTGCTGACAACAGAAGCAACTGCTAGAGAACAGGGAAAGGAGAATGATTAGAAAGCAACTCAGATTACATGTGAGACATTCTAACCCCACCTTGGAATTCACAGAAAGATGACAAAAAAAAAAAAAAGGTCTGGATAAGACACATGGCAGGTGAGACCTGGTAATAGAATAGATTTATGGGCAAACTTTTAAAGTGACTTAACCCTGTTCTATTAGCTATGACAATGAAGGGAAGATTTGGGTTGCAATAATCAATACTTGAAAACCCCCTGATAGGTAAATAATACCATTCCAGGTGTTTTATAGTACTTGCAGGAAAAGTGGTCTAACACCTAGTTAGTTTACAGTCTAATACAATGAACTAAAATAGTAACTTTTCTTCTTGCCATGGGAGGAAAAACCTACATTTTCCTTTGAGGTTTCCATTCAAATTCCTTTCAGTTTTACCCCTCCTTGTTTTATTGATTTTGCAGCTTGGTGGAGAAGGTATGAGCTTAGATTAGTTCGAAGGAACCAACAAATGAGATCCAACTGAACCACTCAAATCCCACTGAAGGACTGAAGATTCTCAAGGATGCAGGTGTTTTGAAGATGTTAACTTAAACTCTATTTCTTAAAAAGTGGAGGTATAGATATGCTTCACCATTCCTGTTTTTTTTTTCAGTAAGATAAAATTCTGAATTTAGCACAATTCTTGTCCTACATAAGTGTTTCATAATGATATTCATACAAGTTCTCATTACAACACAGCTAACAAGGGCCAGATTTGTTGTGGTTGAGTTACATTTGCCATTTTGTGGGCTACATCTTTGTAAATCAGCTAGATGATTGCCTTAATTGGGGTCATTTGGGGGTTTGAGGGAGGCGCAGCAAGGTTGCCTGTGGTTCTTCATTAGTCATTTTGTGTGCCAAAGTGCAAAAGCACCAAGATGCCGGATCACATATTTGCTTTGGGAAAACCAGCAGGCTTTCAAAGTATGTGATGCTGTAGATGGCTCAATGTGTTGGAAACAATTTTTTGTAAACTTGCTATATTTCTCTTCTCTTAGAACTAGAGTTAGTGTAGCTTAGTGTCCAGAAAGAGGACTGACTTTGGAGTCAGGCAGCACAGCTCTGCCACTGACTTGTTATAACTTCAGGTAAATTTGTAAACCTTTCTGAGTTTTGGGTTTCTCGTCTGCTAAGTGGGATAATCATACTTTGACTGTGGGGTTAATGCTAGCATCAATGAGATTGCATATAGACAGACCTAATGTATGTGAGGCATGCAAGAAGAGCAGCAAAATAACTTTGATATCAGACACAAATAATAGAAAGAACAATCAGAATGATTTGCTAAATAAAGTCAAAAGGAAATAAGCACTACAGAAAAATACATATACTTGAAAATACGATGTTAGTCAAGCAAGGACATCAGGAAGGAATGAATTAAACAGAAGCATTAATTATACATCCCACCTTGTGCCAAGTGATGAGGAGATTTACAAGGACCAAACGGACATGGCGGCATTCACTGAGGCTCACTAGATCCTGTTCTGGATGGGTGCTGGATACGTGTCAACCTGAAACAGTAAGTTAATAACACAGGTCAACCAGCAACAAAGTCATCGCCTGCCACATAGGTGATACTCTATAAATATTTGTTAGCTAGGTGAGTAGAGCCTAACTCTGATCAAATAATAGAATGTATGGACTCAAAACTTTCAGAATGGAGGAGTAAGAAGCTGGGTGGACTCTCCCCCCAGAAAAACAAATTAACTGGTGAAAGTTATAAATGAGTCATTTAAAGATTCGGACAATTGTCCTAAAGGCATAAAACAAATGGAGATTCATTGAAGAAAATCTAAATCCTGCCAAGAACAGTGAGAGTCTGCAGCCTTTGAGCAGAACCTGCTCCTTCACACCAGCCATGGCCTCATACAGAAGCTCTCCTCTGGGCACGCGCAGCCATCTCGTCCTGTTTTGAGTTTTAGTTCTCCCTGGGGAGAAGCAGGCTGCCATTTCTTTCCCCAGCCCCATGTTGCAGAAGCTCTATTCTATGCTGGCATGGCCAAAAGAATGAGTTTTCCTTGCTCACTCAGCTCTAACTGAGGATGAGTACTCTATTTCAGGTGCAGAGGCTGAGAACACTGGAGTCCCATTGCTCCCATCCAACCTGCTTGTAGGGTGGAAGTTCCATCCCAGAAGAGGCAAGGTAAGATCAGAGGTTGTCTCCTCCCCCACTCCCCACAGTGCTTACCCATAGAGCGGGCGTGTCACTCTGGTAAAAGCAGGTGCCTGCCCCCAGGTCTGGTGCAGAGGCACAGGGATTCTGCCCAGGGCAAAGGCAGACCATAAAGACAGAAGAACTCTGTAGCACTGCCTGAGGGATTGACTTTGTTTGGAACAGTGTAGAGGAATCCATACCTAAAGCTGTTGCTGAAAATAACGGAGAGCTTGGTGGAGAGCAATTAAGAGAAGGCTGGTAGCTTCATTATGCAAGAAAAATGGCAGAACAGAAGTTTAGTAGAGGGAAACCAGAGAAGGAGACAGCTAAGAGTCAGCCAGGGATCATAGCCATGAAGGACGTACACATGTGCATGGCTGCGCCTACTCAGGAACAACAAGAGCGGCATTAGGGACCAGCTTGAAAATGTCACTCATGCTGTGCACAGAGCTATTAACGCAGGGCAGGAGCTGCCCTAGCACAAGGGGCTTAAACAGAACTTCTGACCAAACACTGACTGAGCAATAAGTGACTCTGACCTGAGGTGGTTCCTAGGAAGCCAGGTTTAAAAATAAAATTACACTCATCTCTGGCCATCTGGAAGCCTGCGTGAATACCCAAGGCTGCTGCCTCTTAGAGGTGATCAAAGAAGGAACCTCTGTACTACAGTGTCTTCCAAACTCGGGACAAAAAATTTCAACTCCCTGAATTGTGACAGAAACCACCAAGCCACATACAAATTCATTGTTAGAGCATAAACGTCTAACTAGTGTCTTGTTTTCTATGGCATTGCCTTGTACCCTGTTGTCCCCTCTCTGATCTACCCTTTGGACTGAGGTTTTATTGGGATTTGCCCTTGGACACTGTCCTTGGGGTCTCACTAGGCTCAAACTCTGTAAGTGTGAGCCAATCTCATTACCACATGGTCTCAGATGGTAATGATAAGCCCAGGCATTACTTTGTAGTGATGGTGTCAGATCTGGAATGGGGCCTGAACAGGAGGGGGGAAGGAGCTCCTTTTCCCCAACCAGGAATGAAGGTGGGAATGGAAACAAGTCAGGAGAGGCCGGAGCAGAACAGGACCACCAAAATGCCCAAACCTATTCTGGAACGCCTCTGAGCTGTCAGTGCCAAGAAACCTGGAGCAGAGCATAGAGGAAACCGTGTAACAGTAGACTCTGAACTTGCCAGATTCTGCCAGTTCAAACGTGGTGATAAGCTCAGGGAGAAACAAGCTCAGGGAGAGGTTGTGCCCAGGGAGATAGACAGGACCAAAGATTGACAGGTAGAAAGAAACAGGGATTGGGGGCGTGCTACTGAGGCTGAAAACAGTTCTAACATGTAGAACATTTTTATTTCTCAGCTAATAGAGACTAGAAGTAAAAAGTGAGTGAGTGAGAGAGAGTGAGAGAGAGAAAGAGATTTTTTGTTCCACTTATTTATGCACTCATTGGTTGCTTCTTACCTGTACCCTGACCAAAGATCAAGCTCGCAACTTGGTGTATTGGAACAACACTCTAACCAACTGAGCTACCCAGACAGGCTCAGTTGGCCATTTCAACAAATATTTCTGTGTGTCAGCCTCTCTTCTAGGTAACTGAGGTAGATCAGTGAACATATCAGATAAATATCCCTGTCCTCACAAAGCTTATATTCTAGCAAGTTTCCAGTTGTTACAGAACATCCATGGGTGCATTTAGGATATTGGTATATATACCTTACAAGTTTTATAGTAACTGTGGACTTCATTACATCACAGCTCATTCAGCACAGTAATGATGACAATGAGAATAATAAATAGCTATACTGTGCATACCATCTGCCAGACACTGTTCACCTGCCTTCTGTTCATCTTTAACCGTCACTGAAAACCTAGTGTTATTTTTTCCTTAAACCAGTCACTATAGCCAAGTAGTATGGTGCACCCTGATTGATCAGGCCTGCTGTCTGTGAGTGCCCACCCTCCCCACCAACTCCCTCAGCCTGCTTATCTCCTTTGGGCTAAGACAAATACAAGTCCCATCAGAGCCACGTGAACTAAGTAGAATAACTGGAATGGAGTGAGGGTTGACTCAGCAAAGAAAGTGATGCTGGGCAGACAAGCATATACCTACCAAGTTATATAATAGGCCATTTTAGACAATTAGTGGCATTGGCATTCAAAGTCCCAAACGCAGAAATGATGCAGCACAAGGAAGAGTAGGATTATTATTAACCACACTTCATAAATGACAAAACCAAGGCACAGAGAGGGATGTAACTTGCATAGGTTCACACACCTAATAAAGAGTGGAGATGGAGTTTGGGTCTGACTCCAGAACCCATGCCTTAATGACTGCATTATTCTGATAAAGTCATAAAGGCGACGTTAGTCACCATAGCTCATGGATTCTAAGAATCCCATTTCTCCCACTTTAACATCTTTGCAATAGGGATGTGACATAAAATAGATGTAAAAATATGTAGCATCATTTTAATTGGCAGCATGTTTTCTTCCTTGGTGCACCTTGCAAAAAAATCATGGTAGAGTTGATGAAGGACTTCATTCTTTGAAAAAATACTGATAGTGGAATATCAACTTCTGGCCAAGATGGAAGCATGAGTAGATACACTTTAGCTCCTCACACAACCAAAAGAAGGACAACAACAAATTTAAAAACAAAAAATGACCAGAACTGCCAGAAAAATTGTACTGTATGGAAGTTGGACAACCAAGGAGTTAAAGAAGACACATTCATCCAGACTCGTAGGAGGGATGGAGATGGGCAACTGGGTGGAGAGGACTTGTGGCAAGGTGGTGGCTGGCAGACTGTGATGGGTGGTCTCACATTTGCTTGAGGATAAATGAGGAGGAACAACTGGGAAGTGAGACAGACCACGCAACCCAGGGTTCCAGCATGGGGAAATAAAGCCTCAAAACCTCTGACTGAAAAAAATCTGTGGGGATTGAGGTGGCAGGAGAAACTCCCAGCCTCACAGGAGAGTTTGTTGGAGAGACCCACAGGGTTCTAGAATATACACAAACCCACCTACCTGAGAATCAGCACCAGAAGGGCCCAATTTCCTTGTGGGTAGCAGAGGAAGTGACTGAAAGTCAGCTGAGAGCTGAGCAAGTGGCATTGTTCCCTCTCAGTCCCCTTCCCCACATATGGCGCCATAGTGCAGTGACCTGCATTACCCTGTCCTGGCAAAAACCTAAGGCTCTGCCCCTTACTACATAACAGGTGCACTGAGGCAAAGTAATGTGGCTCAAATGAAAGAACAGATCAAAGCTCCAGAAAAAATACAACTAAAAGATAAAGAGATAGTGAACCTATAAGATGCACAGTTCAAAACACTGGTAATCAAGATGCTCATAAAATTGGTTGACTATGGTTATACAATAGAGGAAAAAGTAAGGGCTATGCAAAGTGAAATAAAGAAAAATGTACAGGGAACCAACAGTGAAGGGGGGGAAATCAGGACTCAAATCAATGGTTTGGAGCAGAAGGAAGAAATAAACATTCAACCAGAACACAATGAAGAAATAAGAATTCAAAAAAATGAGGAGAGGCTTAGGAACTTCCAGGACAACTTAAAACATTCCAACATTCAAATCATAAGGGTACCAGAAGGAGAAGAAGAAGAGCAAGAAATTGAAAACTTATTTGAAAACATGATACAGGAGAACTTCCCTAATCTGGCAAAGGAAATAGGCTTTCAGGAAGTCCAGGAAGCTCAGAGAGTCCCAAAAAAGTTAGACCCAATGAAACACACACCAAGTCACATCATAATTATATTACCCAAGATGAAAGATAAGTAGAGAATCTTAGAAGCAGCAAGAGAAAAGGAGACAGTTACCTACAAGGCAGTTCCCATCAGACTACCAGCTGATTTCTCAAAAGAAACCTTACAGGCAAGAAGGGGCTGGAAAAAAGTATTCCAAGTCATGAAAGACAAGGACCTATATCGAAGGTTACTCTAAACAGCAAAGCTATCATTTAGAATGGAATGGCAGATAAAATGCTTCCCAGATAAGGTCAAGTTAAAGGAATTCATCATCACCAAGCCCTTATTTTATGAAATGTTAAAGGGACTTATCTAAGAAAAAGAAGATCAAAACTATAAACGGTAAAATGACAACAAACTCATAGCTATCAACAACTGAACCTATATAAACAAAAAAATGAACTAAGCAAACAACTAGAATGGGAACAGAATCACAGAAATGGAGATCACATGGAGCGTTATCAGCAGGGAAGGGGAGGGGAGAGAATGGGGGAAAAGGTACAGGAAAAAAGAAGCATAAATGGTAGGTAGAAGATAGACAGGGGGAGGTTAAGAATAGTATGGGAAATAGAGAAGCCAAAGAACTTATGTGTATGACCCATGGACATGAACTAAGGTGGGGGAATGATGGTGGGAAGGGGATACAGGGTGGAGGGGAATAAAGGGGAAAAATGGGACAACTATAATAGCATGATCAATAAAATATATTTTAAAAAATACTGATAATGCTCCTATTTGTGCCAGGCAGCTGTGCTAGGCTCACTGTGCTGCGCAGTACACAGTGACACAGACAGTTAATAATTACAATGCCATGTGAAGTGTGCAGTGAAAGAGTCATGCACAGAAAGGAGACGCAATATAAGAGAGGGGCACTAGCTAGCCAGAAGGAGGGTGTTAGGGAAGCCTTCCCAGAGAGGTAGAATATAAGTGGTAGGAGAAGGAGAGGAGTATGGTGGGGACAAAAATGGCTCAATCATGGTGGAAAATAAAATATTAGGCAGGGAGTGGTTCAAGATGAGGCTCGAGGTGTTGAGCACCATTGATGTAATAATGCCTGATTCAGCTGGATGGTGAATGTCATGCTGCCTACACTGAAGGCAGGAAGGATCCACTTAAGGGCCTGTGAGTAGGCCATGTTCAGGTTGCATTTTGGAAAGTTCCCTCTGGGAGCTGGACACCTGATGTCTTAAATTGGAGGCTGGCTCAGGGGTGGTGGCAGTTACGCAGAAGAGCAATGTTGAGGCTTTGAACTCAAGGAGTCAGTGTCAGGGTGCAGCAGAGAAGGTGAGTTTGGAAAAATGTTTAGAGATTAAGTTGGAAAGGTCTGGTGGTTAGATCTGGGGTTGGGGGAAAGAGGGGGTCAGGAATGATTTCCAGGTTCTGGGCTTGGACAACTGGCTGGGTGGTGATGCTACCAATGAGGACAGATAATAAAGGAAAAAGAATGGGTTTAGGGAGAAGGATGGTGTGTGTGATTGTGTACACATTCGGTGTGAGGGCTCTGTCAGATAAGGAGGTGGCATTTGTGACTCAGTGGAGTGTTCAAGCTTGAAGACAGATTTAGCAGTCAATGATGCTGGGAGTTAGTTAAAACTGTGAGCTCCTCAGGGGCAGAGACTCTGTTTTCCTGTTTTCTGCCTATTTTTAGTGCCTAGCATTGGAACTGGTGCATAATCAATGCTCAACAAACATTTACAGCAGGAAAGGGTAATAATTAAAATAATCTATGTGTGTCTATGTGTGTGTGTGTGTGTGTGTGTGTGTGTGTGTATATTTGTGGTTACTGTGCTTTTTATATGCTGGGCACTGTTCTAAGATCTTTACAGGTATTAACTCTCATTTACTCCTTATAATAATGTACAAAATATTTATTATTGCTATCCCACTTTAAAATATATATATATATTTAAAGATTTTATTTATTTTTAGGGAGAGGGGAAGGAGGGAGAAAGAGAGGGAGAAAAACAGCAATGTGTGGTTGCCTCTCATATGTCCCCAAGTGGGGACCTGGCCTGCAGCCCAGGCATGTGCCCTGACTGGAAATCAAACCAGTGACCCTTTGGTTCACAGGTCGGCACTCAGTCCACTGAGCCACACCAGTCAGGGCAGCTACCCCATTTTAAAGATTAGGAAATTGTGGTACAGAGAGACTAACTGACTGGCCTAAATTTTCAGAGCCAGAAAGTGGTAGAACTATAATTTAAAGCTGGGTACTCTGGTGCTCTATGTTTTTGGCATAGTTTTTCTTTCTTTTTTTAAAATAAAATCTTTCTTTTTTTAGCAATTGGTGAAGAAAAAAGGTCCAGCACACAAAGCGTTAAGTTCCAGTTGTCTGGAAACTTATTTTTTTACTTGGTAAAAGCACATTCATATGACAAGATCCAGCCTAAACATCACATCATTGTGAATCTTGCTCCATGTCTTCCCTCCCCAAAGTTAAGCTTGCCTTCCTCTGGGCTCCCCCAGTATCCTTAGGATGCTGCTATTAAAATTTTTATCACTTTATGTTGAATCTTTCTTATTTTTCAACTTGAGTCCTTCCAGAGGGTGGACTCTTGTATTATGCCTTTCGATATCCTCAACTAGCTAACAGCACTCACGGCACATCGTTAAGTATATAAAGGATGTTTGGTAATTGAGTGAATGAATGAGGAAAAATTATTTTTTTATTTTAGTAACATTTGACAAATAAGATATTACTGTAGCCAATGTACTTCCTGTTCAGTTAGAGCTTCTAGTCCAGCTGCCAGGACAATCACATAGGGTCCATCTTCCCACGCTGTGCAGGGCCTTGTATTAAGATGTGTTGGCCACAGGTCATTCTGTCCTAGTAGATTCTGGACCTAACTGATATCTAAAGCTATTAGTTATTACACCTAAAGGTATTACAACAAGAAGCATGGAAATCACAGATCAGGTTATGGAGAGTGGGTGGGGGCAATGAGGATGTAATGGGATCTGGGAATGCTCAGAACATCTTCACCCCTGTTTTCTAAAGGCCTGTTTATATTAGTCCTTGCTATGTATTTATTTAGGAATAAAATCAACATTTGGAATCATCACAGCATATGGTTAGTGTTTTCTCTAAGGGGTGGGGTATCCATTTCTCCATCATGTGGCAAAAGTGCAGCAGCTGTAATATCTCATTACAGGACTTCACTTTATTCAATAAAAAAAATAGTATTGCTCTACTTAACAAAATTATCCTCATCCCTCCCCCGCCCCACCATCCACTCCCCATAACCTGATCCGTGATTTCAATGCCTCTTGCCGTAATAGCTTTAGATGGTTTGCATGTGATATTAGTTAGGTCCAGAATCTGCTTTCAATTCAGTTGCTTCAGATTGTATTTTCACTGTGAGCCATTAGTCACCAAATGTTGACAAGCATTTGTAAGGATGCCATCTCCCCCTTTGTTTATATGCAAGTGCAGCAACCAAAATGATTTATTTATGTTTTAATTAAAATTTGTGGATAGACCAGTGATTTTTAGCAGTGACTTTTCTAATTTGTGGGCTCCAGAAAGAAAAAAATCAATAACCTGATGCCACTTATGTTTTTATAGTTACCCCAGGCATTTATAATGCAGACCTGCCACTCACCTGCAGTCTTACACTGAGGAGAGTGATCCTCGCCACATAAATCCTCCCCAGGGGCCGAGAGGGTCTATATTTCAGAGTCACTTCCCTTCTGTGTCAGCTGTAAGTGAGATGTTTCATGCTTTCCATTCTCATGGTTTTCATGGCAAGGCACAGGCTAAAATTAATATTGAAAGTAAATTGATGGACTGTAAGTTTTATAATACCTGACCCAATCCGTAACCACTGCTTAGAATTTTAATAATTTAAATCCATTGATTTTGGTTCCTGCATATCGCTCTCCACATTGAAAATGTACCCTATAGGGTCTTTGGAAAGAACATACCCCAATTGCCAAGCTTTTATGGGAACTTAATATATTCGACATTGCAGGTGCATAAATCTCCATGAAATTGCACCAAGTTAACGTATTTATTGGTGCACACAATTTACTAACTACTTTGTAAATGTCTAAACAAAGATAGATAAGACAGGTAGATATGGAGAAATAATGAGTAAATGTTCTGATGTATATTAACAAGATGAGTTCATTGCCTTCGCAAGGCTATCAGACTAACTGGAAAAGAATTAATTAATTTTCAGGGTGTCTGGGATGGTTTTAATTGCTGTTTTTCAAAGTCTGGGAAAAATGAACTGTTTTTGCATTTTCTGCCAAACTCAAATTATCCTCTCCCAAATAGTCAGGGTTGGGGAGGGTGTGGGGAGAGTGATGACAAAGAGGGTGGGAAAAGAAATGCTTGGTTTCACACACCATTTTGGCCCTCTGAGATAAAGGCATGAATAACAAGGAGAAGCTTGTTTTAGTTCAGAAAGTCCTCTTAGGAAGGCTCTCATTTGAGTTTCTGCAGCTTCCCTCCTTTCAGAATTCATATTTTCCAACTCCCTGCAAATACTCATACTCACATGTTTAATTTTCTTCTTTCTCTCATTCCTCCCCCTTGTTTTAGTTTTTGCAGTTCAGCTCTGGAAATGTTCAAGTCAAGTATTCACTGCAGCATGTTGGGAACATCTGGCCATTCTCCCAAGAAGACCCCAACCATTGCTTTCCTTTGGAGGACAGCTTGTGTCTTTTCCTAGGGGCAGATTTTTTAGTTCCTGGATATAATAGTTTCTTGGGCATTATGTAACTCAACTATGTAATTTTAAGCCACAGAACCATTTCTACAGGTGAAACAGTACACAGAAGTTCATTTTATAAATCAAGTAAGTGTAAAACTGCTGCTCTGAATGAAACAGTGGTTTTTAAATAGAGGATGGAGCGAGGTTTGCTCTGCCTCCCACCTTCCACTCTGACATGGTCCATGGGCATCTCTATAGAACCCCTGGGGCTCCTTAGAGCAGAGGTGGAAAAAATCACTCAACGAATACTACTTCAGTATTAGTCACAGTATTGATACCTGTTAATGTACTAAGTAGTGAGAAATAAAAAAGCCAACCAAACAAATGAGGATATGGCCTTTCTCCTTCCTCACCTCCTTCTGGTCTCTGGGCCACTTCTTCTGCCTTGTACTTCAGATATATTGAAAGTCTTTCAATTCCTGGAGTGCAAATAGTTCTCTCCTAACCCTTTGAACATGCTCTTTACTCTGCTCAGAACACACTGTAGCCTCTACCCATCCCATCAACAACTGGCATTCTTCTACTAATCCCTTAACTTAGAGTTCTCATCCTATGTGAAGCCTTCTTGGTCTATGTGAAGACAGTAGATGGAGCATCCTAGGGTACGTTCTCCTACAACATCAAGTCCTTTCACAGCACATGGCACCCTGAATTTATAGTATTATTTAGTTTCTCTCTTGTTCAGGAACAAAGAGGTAAAATTCCCATGCTGGGTTTGTTCCAGTAAAAATGTCGATAAACTTATTTATGATGACAATGAACAAAAATACTTAATAAATTAGAAATAAGAACATCCTTAGTCATATAAAAGTTTTCTTGGAAAAATAAAACAAAAAACCTAAAGAAGATATACTTGTAGGTGAAATATTAAAAGCTTCTTCCTGAAAACAGGAATACAATACTTGCTATAAACAACTCTTTTCAACATCACACCGAAGGTCCTAGACAGTGGGGTAAAACAAGAATATCAGAAGGTAAAGACTGTAAAGGAAGAAAACTGACATTCACAGGCAACCTGATTGTGGGCATAGGAAGTCCACAAAAAACTACGATAAACATAATGAAGAAGTTTACTTAGTGGTTCTCTAGATGCAAAGGTAATATATACATATCAGTTGCCTTTACATATACCAGAAATAACTAATTGGAAAATTATATTTCTAAAAGAAACCATTTATATTTATAAATACATATAATGAGAGGAGTGCAGTACCACTATAATAAAAGCCATTGCTTAGAGAAATCAAAGATGTAAATATATGGAAGGATGTACCCTATTCCTGGATTAAAAGAATCAGTATCACACATGCATAAATCACAGTTCTTCCTGGCATCATCCAGAGATCCATTACAACCTTATTCAGAATTCCAGCAAGCATTTCTGGATATTGACAACTGATTTTAAAATTTATACAAAAATATAAATGACCCAAAATAGTTAAAACAATTTTTAAGAACAAAGTTTGAGGAATTATGTTACTGCATGTAAGAACTTACTATGACTGTTCAAGGTATACTGAAAAGAATTTATACTCTGTGATTGCTGACTGTGTGTTCCAGATATATACCCATTCGATTAATTTTTTAATTATGTAATGCTTTCCTGACTTTATTTTTGGTTTGCCTATTCTATCATTTACTCAGAATGTGTGTTAAAAATGTCCCATTATGGAATCCATTTAACAAAAGACATGTAAGACTTACACTCTAAAAACTATAAAATGCAATTGAAAGAAATTAAAGAGGACACATAAATAGAGAGAAAGCTCATGTTTATGGCTTGGAAAATTTAATATTGTCAAAATGGCAGTACTCCCCCAAATTGTCTACAGGTTCAACATGCCTTCTATTAACATCCCAGGGGGCTCTCCACCCCAGAAATCAATGCACTAATCCTAAAATTCACATTGAAACATAAGGACCTCAAGTAGCTAAAACAATCTTGAAAAAGAACAAAGTTGGAAGACTTCTCATACTTTCTAAATTCAAAACAGTGTGGTATTGGTAAAAAGATGGGTATATAAATTAGTGGAATTGAATTAGAAGTCCAGAAATAAACTCTTACATTTATGGTCCATTAATCTTCAGCAAAGGGATCAAAACAATTTGTTGGGGAAAGAATAGTGTTTTCAACAAATGGTGTTTTAACAACTAGATATCCAGCAAAAGAATGAAGTTGGACCTCCATCCCACACCACACACAAAAATTAACTCAAAATGCTTTATAGACCTACATGTAGGAACTGAAACTCAAGCACTCTTAGAAGAAAACAAAAGTAAATTTTTGTGAACCTGGATTAGGCAATGGTTTTGTAGATATGACAGCAAAAGTATGTGATAAAAGAAAAAAAATAGCTAAGCCAAACTTAAAAAGATTTTTAAAAAGATTCATCAAAATAAAAAAAAAGTTATGTGTATTGAAGGACATTATCACAAAAGCGAAATTGAAAACCACGTTGTCTGATAGGGACTTGCATCCAGTATGTATAAAGAACTCTTTAAATTTAATAATAAAAGACAAGTAACTCACTTTTAAGGTGGGCTAAATGTTTAGGTAGACATTTCTTCAAAGAAGATTTACAAATGACCAACAAGCACGCAGAAAGATGCTCACCATCACTAGTCATTAGGGAAATGTGAATAAAAAACACGAGGTATCCGATACTTCACACCTATTACGACAACTATAACACATCCACACACGATGGCAAGTATCGGGAAGAAAACTGGGAGCCCCATGTTGTTGGTAAGGATGTAAAGTGGTGCAGCCACTATGGCAAGCAGTTTGACAATTCCTTAAAAAATAATTGCCAAAGGCAACTCTGAGCAGAGTTACCCAACTATTTCACTTCCAGGCATCTACCCAAAGGCATTGAAGGCAGGGCCTCCGACAGGTATTTGTATGCCAATGTTCATTGCAGCATTATTCACAGCAGCCGAAAGGTGGAAAACACCCAAGTGTCTCTCAGCCAATGAATGGGTAAAGAAAATGTTGTCATACAACTAAATATAATTTAGCCATCAAAGAAATGAAGTTCTGATACATATTACAACATGGATGAGCCTTAAAAATATTATGCCAAAAGATATAAGCCAGACACAGAGGACAAATATTGTATGATTCCACTAACATGAAATATATAGAAGAGGAAAACCCATACAGACTAAAAGTAGACTGGAGGTCACCAGGAACTAGAGGGTAGAGCTGTGTGGAGGAAATGTGGAGTTATTGCTTAGTGGGTACAGATTTTCTGTATGGAGTGACAAAAGTTTTGGAAATTGATAGAGGTGAGAGTTGTACCACATGTAATTAATGCCACTGAGTTGCACACTTCAAAATTTATTAAAATGGTACATTTTATGTTTCAAATATTTTACCACAATTTAAAAAATTATAATCAAAGGCAGCAGAAAACACTGAACACTTTGTGGATGAATTGTGTGGTATGTGAATTATACCTCAATAAAGCTACTAAAAAGTGGGCAACAGATTTGAAAGGACATTTTTTCCAAAGAGGGTAAACAAGTGGGCAACAAGCACATGAAAAATGCTCAACATTATTAGTCTTTAGGGAAATGAAAATTAAAACCACAATAAGATATCACTTCATACCCAGTAGGGTAGCTGTAATTACAAAAATAAAAAACAACAAATAAACAAAACCCCAGACAATAGCAACTGTTGACAAGAGTGTGGAGAAATGGGAAGCCTCATACATTGCTGGTGGGAATGCAACATAAGGTAATCACTTCAGAAAACAGTTCATCAGTTCCCCAAAAGTTAAACAGTATCATTTGACCCAGCAATTCTACTCTTAGGGAGGGGTGTGTGTGTGTGTGTGTGTGTGTGTGTGTGTGTGTGTGTGTAATATCCAAGATCATTGAAAACATATGTTCACACAGACGTTTGTATAGAAATTGTCCTAGGAGCATTATTCATAAAACCCCAGATTGGAAACAACTTGAATGTTCATCAGTTGATGAATGAATAAATAAGTGTGGAATATCCTTATGATGGGATATTATTTGACCATAAGGAAGGAAAGAAGTACTGATACATGCATGCTACACCTTGAATGGACATAGAAAACATGCTGAATGAAAGAAGACAGACACAGAAGTCACCGTGTTGTATGATTCTCTTTATATGAAGAAATATTCAGAATAGGCAAACCCACAGGGAGAGAAGGTAAATTTTAATGGTTGCCAGGAGCTGGGCAGAGAGGGGGAAGGGCAGTGAATGTAAATATGTGTTTGTTTTTTAAGGAGATAAAAGTATTTTAAAATTAGAAATAGACTTCCAGGAAGTCCAGGAAGCTCAGAGAGTTCCAAAGAAGTTGGACCCAAGGAGGAACACACCAAGTCACATCATAATTACATTACCCAAGATTAAAATTACGGAGAGAATTCTAGAAGCAGCAAGAGAAAAGGACACAGTTACCTACAAAGCAGTTCCCATCAGACTGCCAGCTGATTTCTCAAAAGAAACCTTACAGGCAAGAAGGGGCTGGAAAGAAGTATTCCAAGTTGTGAAAGACAAGGACCTACACCCCAGATTGCTCTATCCAGCAAAGCTTTCATTTAGAATGAAAGGGCAGATCAAGTGCTTCTCAGATAAGGTCAAGTTAAAGGAGTTCATCATCACCAAGCCCTTATTATATGAAATGTTAAAGGGACTTATTTAAGAAAAAGAAGATAAAAAATATGAATAGTAAAATGACAGCAACCTCACAATTATTAACAACCACACCTGAAACAAAAACAGGAAGAAACTAAGCAAACAACTAGAATAGGAACGGAACCACAGAAATGGAGATCACATGGAGGGTTATCAACAGGGGAGTGTGAGGGAGAGAGGGGGGGAAAGGTACAGAGAATAAGTAGTATAGATGGTAGGTAGAAAGTAAACGGGGAGGGTAAGAACAGTGTAGGAAATGTAGAAGCCAAAGAACTTATATGTACGACTTGTGGACATGAACTAAAGGAGGGAAATGTGGGTGGGAGGGGGTGTGCAGGACAGAGCGGAGTGAAGGGCGGAAATGGGACAACTGTAATAGCATAATCAATAAAATAATAAAAAATTGCAGCATCAAAAATATTCTAAAATTAGATAGTGGTGATGGTTGTATTTTATGATATGTGAATTATAGCTCAATAAATTTTGTATTTTAAAAATCACTTTAATTCTGCATCTGTCTATTTTCCCCTTTTTAGTCAAATCTTGCATTGTATATGTTGAAAATATGCTATTAGAAACAAAAAATTTGAATTTTTATGTCTTTCTGCATAATGACCCTTTCATTTTTATGAAATACCACTCTGTATCTGCAGTAATATTTTTTGCTTTAAAATCTGTTTTGTCTAATGGTGGTATATCTACATCCTGTTTATTTTTATTAGGTTTGCATTGCATTTCTCTTTCCTCACTTTTATTTTCAACGGTTCTATATGCTCAAATTTACATTGTATCTCTTATAATCAGCATAGTTTTTTCCTTATTTTACTTAGTCTTTGTCTTTTAATTGGAATTTTGTTTGATTTATCCAGTCTTTGTATTTAATATTCCATTTAAATGTAATGCAATTACTTATTTGTTTGGGTTGAAATTTACTGTTGGGCTATTTGGTTTTTATTTGTTTTCTCTTTTCTGTATTGCTTTTTTCCTTTGTTCTTTTCTTCTTTTGAGTTGAAATTTTATAATTGTTTTATTTTACCCTCTATGATTTGTTTTTGCACATTCTTTCATTATTCCTTTAATGTTTTTCCCAAAGGATACAGTATATATACTTGATTTTAAAAATCTGATATAAGCATAATTATATAATACAATATAATGCATATCATTACATAAACTATAACATAATATAACACCAAAAATGCAAGAAGCTTAGAACATCTTGACTTTATTTAAAACCCTTACAACCTTTGCGCTTTGTCATCACATATTTTACTTTCCATGTGTTTTATACCCCATAAGACACTATTGTTATTATTTATACAGTCAACATTAGTTTGTTTCTCTAAAATTTATCTTTGCTGTTGCTCTTTCCTTCCTGAATCTCCATGCTTCTGTGTGGGATCATTATTCTTCGGTCTGAAGTATTAGCATTGTTTTTTTAGTGTGCATCAGCTGTCTAAAAATGTCTTTTTTTGCCTTTGTTTTTGAAATATATTTTGATCTCAGTTGTCAGTTAGAGTTTCTATTCTACTATATTTTACTTTGAAAATCTGTGTGTGACTCCTGTTGGTCTCACAAACTGCTCCAGTGAAATGGTTGGTGTCTGCCACAGATTGTAGACTGAAAAACATTGCTATGGAATTGCCCCCTGAGCATCCAGATTCCAGGTCACCCGGGAACCTTAAGTAAAGTTTCTCATAGTGAAGAATCTCCTGCAAGCTTGTTGAGACACTAACCACCCCTATACAAAGAAGCTCTTTGGAATAATGATTGAGTCCTCAGCTTCCCAGACTCCCCAGGCTGGGTCTGAATCATCCTTGAAGTGTTACAAGAAAGTTTCTATCCAATAAAGGAACCGGAAATCAGACTGGTTTTGCTGCTTCTCCAAGCACAGGATTGGAAAAAATACAGACTTAGGAATTCACAATTTGTAAAATCATTGACCAGCCTTAGCTCTCAGGACTTGAGTACAGCCAGCTGGAATCAGGCTGAGGCAACTATGGAATTCTAGGATTCACTCACACTTTAAGCATTTGTTGAGTGTCTACTCTGTGTCAGGCATTTGAAATAACAAGGTATTCATTTCAGTAACTGATGAGACTTCCCTCAAAGCTCATGGTGTGACCACAACAGACCTCCCTCTTCCCTGAGCACTGTTGAGTGAAAACACCAACTTTGTCTCTGGGCCTCTCCTGTTTCATTGTCCGCCAATAATCCAAGCCACCCGCTGCATGACCCCATATGTTTTAGTTACTCCAATACTCTCAGTCAGCTCAGTGTCAAGGCCTGGAGCACGGAGAGCTTCTCTTCCATTCATTCAATCATTATTAATTGCCTGTCTATTAATTTTCAAGAACTGCTCCAGGTTTTGAGATATAGATCCTACCATCATTGAATCTTGTGGAGTAAGGATGACAGATAACAAACTAGCAAATAAATCTCTAATTTTAAGTCACAAAGTGGTAAGGCTATGAATAAGGGTAGCAGGAAAGAGAAACTGAATATGATGGTAACAGGTTAGAGAGTGAGGTCAGTACAGTTTTCTCTGAGCAGGTGAGATCTGAGTGAAGATCTCAATGAATTGAGAAAATGAGTCATGAGAAAATTTGAGGACAAGCACTCCCAGACAGAGGAAGAGCTAATGACAAAATTTCACGATTGGAGCCTGCTTGGCTCATACGCAGAGAGACAGAGGCCGGTGTGCAGGAGGGGACTGTGGGGAAATTAGGTCAGGCAGGTGGTCAGGGTCCTGAGCATAGCCCCAGGTGTCAATTCTGTGTCCTTAAGATGATTTGAATTACTAATGTGTCCTTAAGATAAGTGAATTACTGATTTAATGATTGGGAATAAATGTTTATCTTTCTACTTTTATAGCTAACATATAGTTTTATTGCTCTAGTGTTCGCTTTTTATTTCCTCCAGAGTTTCTTAATCATTAAATTAAAAGTCTGAACATGAGCAAATGTAATCCAAACTAAAGCCCCAGGGAACAGCATGGATGCTGGGGTCCCTTTGAAGGGTTCGGAGAAGGGTGGTAAGAATGAGATTGGTCAGCAGAGGATGGATTTGGGAGGGCGGTGGCAGTAGTGAAGAAGCTTATGGCAGGTGGCAGGGGACAGCAGTGCCAGCAAGGGGGCCACTGCAGTATTCTAGGTGAGAGATGGTGAGAGCCCGACCTCGCTCGCTGGTGCAAGGGTAGGGGTGGAGCTGGGGGGAAATGGGCTGAAGAGGTGCTCCATGCACCGGTACCTGTGGGAGAGCCTCCTCCTCTGTCTAGACTGTCGTTCTTCCTAGTCCGCTATCTCATCCTCCTCACCCTGACACTCTTCAGCTCAGGGAAGTCCTCTTTTAAAGCTGACTTGAGATGCCCTTTCCTATTCTCCCTCATAGTTCCCTGACTCTCCTGGAAAGACGCTTTTTTGTGTCTCTTCCCATTTCCCTTCCTGGAAAAACAGCAAGGACTCTGGCCCCCTTTTCTCCACACCGTCAGCACCCTCAGGGATGCTCAGGGAACATTGGTTGTTCCCATTCACCCTCACATTGTGATTTTTAAACAGAAGTTGCTTAAGCCCCAGGAATGCTTGTTTTCATTAAGAGCCATTCATCCCTTGTAATTACAAGGTCCCAGGTTTTCAGCCCTATCGACATTCTTTTAATTTCAGAACAGCATGTGACCCATAACAAGAATACGTCCCACTGCCCAGACTTCTTCTTCCAGGATTAAAGTTTCTAAGGGGAAGCTGGCTTTGGTGCCCAGTTACCAGGTTACGGTTTTTTGACCTCTATCCTTGAAAACTTGTAATTTACTGATTTTGATATTTATGTTGTGTTCCATTACAAGATACGTAGATAACAGAGGCAGGCCTGAGATTAAGAATGCCTGGAGAACGATCCTAATAATTAAAGCAGCTCCTTGGGTAGCACGGTTGGCCCATTTACTCTGGGAGTCTATTGTATATAAATATACTTTAACAAATTACATCCCTGTCAGGCCAGGACACCCCAAATGGGAGTGCCTTTCAGGTTGCTCCAAGAAGACAATTACTTATAGCAAAACCAGTGAGTGGGGAGGAGACAGTATATCAAACCCACAACAAAGGAAAATGTGAAGACCAGAAAGAGAGGCCCTGTCAGCAGAGCTGGCGCGACCATTGCCTTTCATTAGAGATACGTGGCTCTCGGCTCGAGCCCTGGCATTCTGAGAGCAGGATGGACTGGGGCATGGCAGAAAGAGGTCTCTCGTGTGGGAAAGACAGCAGACCCAGTAGGCACAGGCTTTGGCATCAGGAATATCAGTATTACCATTACTACTAATAATACTGACAAAAGTAAAGGAAACCTCATTTAAAGTGGAGTCAGGAAACCCTGAAGGGGTAGCTCTCATCACGCACTGCCACCCAGACCCCAAACAGGAGGAAGGAAGGATTTCTTTTTGCCCAGCAAAGCACCTCAATCTTCACCTGGACCTCTGTAGTGGGTTGCCTTCAGGTTTGGCCCCCTGGTTACAGCCCCACCAGTGAGAAACTGCCACACAGCCAATGAGGAGCCGTTACCACACCAAACTCTTCAAAACGGACCCTTCAACTTCTTATTCTGTTATAAAAAGCAGCCCCTCTCCTCAGTTCTTCAGACTTACCTGTGGCTCACCATGGTTTGTTTGTTCTAAATTGCAATTCCTCTGCTTTCCCTGACAAGACCATTATGTTGGTAAAAAGAGCTGGCTATTTGGTTTTAAAAAACAAACAAACAATATTAATGACTAGAACAACAACAATAATAGCAAACACCTATGTAGGGTTTATTTGTCAGACATTAGTCTAAACAGTTTACATATATGAACTAATTTAATTCTCACAGCAACCCAATGAGATAGGTATAATTATTCTCATGTTACAGAAGAGGAAACTAAGGCATATGGGAATTAAGTAAACATGCCCAGTGTGTTTACTTAGTAAGTGGTAGTAAGTGGTGGAGGCGGGAACCATACCAGGCAGTCTGGCTCCTCAGTCAGTTTTCTTAACTACTCTGCTTATCAGCTATTCACGTTGGCCAATTCACCTAAGTTAAAGTTATCTCCACTGTATAATAGGGATAATGATACATTGCAGGGTTATTTTGAGGGGTCAAATGGTAAGCACTCTATAAATAGTAGAAAAGAATTAGAAAATAGTGCAGTGAAAAGAATCCTGAACTCATATACCTCATAACAGCTTTCGAGTGTGAGCAAGAAAAGCTGACTGACTCACCTAGGCAAAAAATGGAATTTGTTGAGGGGCTATAAGATATCGTAAGCTGAGCTCCCATCTGAGATGATCTGAGAAAACCAGCTCTCAGATCACGATTGTTTGCAAGACATTCACTGGAAATTGCTCTTGGTGACAATATCCATGAGGGAGTGAGGGCAGCAGGATTGAGCTGAGCTTGACCCCACAGAGAAGACCTTTCACAGTTGTCCCAAGGAAGACACACCAGGGAGGGTACACAGCTTTGCGTGGGGTAGCACTTATGAGCAAAAGGCAATCCTTGGGATGGGAATTATCTGTGGCCATTAGCAGGCAGCTGAGGGAATGAGTCCTATAGTAAATGCATCAGAGCACTCCCTATAGGAGGCAAAGCATGGAATTGAAGCAATGCTGAACAGCCAGTCTTGAGATGGAAGTGGCCCTACTGCACCGGGGAAGCAAGGGACAAATGGAGAGTCTTTCTGGAGTCATAATGTCACTTTTCTGGCCCTTTCATTTAATGTTCAAATTCCAGGTCGAGAGTGCCTAGACCAGTCTGTTGGGTTGCATACCCACCTCTTGGCCAAGATGGGTAGAATGTTTGATTAAAAGTTCTACTGAAATTGGAGTCAGAGTAAAATTGTAGTATAATTAACAGAAGAAAAAGAAATAGATCCTAGGTGGGCGAACCAACAGTATCTATTATACCTCAAACACAGAAGGCTTGGGGAGAATTGCTGGATAGATTTTGGTTTGAAAGTTTACAAAAAGCCCTGTTATTTCCATCCTCATAGTCTGCCCTTTTGAAATTGACTTGAAAACTGCTTCCATCAAGAGATGGAGACAATTTTTCCCCCTGTCCTGAGTCTGTGCTGGTTTTGTCACTTGCTTTGACCACTAGGAGCAGTGTAAGTAATGAATCAAGACCTAAGAGGTCCTGAGTCCTTCCACTCGCACGGAATTTTGAGCAGCTGCCATGTGCATAGTCTTGGACCAATCAGCTGCAAAAAGACAAGAGTACGTGAAGCAGGGATGAGCCACCTTAACTCATCAGGGGCCATCAGAGACCAGTCACCTCCCAGCTGACTCTGCATCTAACTGCACATGCAGGAGTGAGCCCACTCAGGACCACATGAGCCCAATCCCAAATCCTGATCTGCAGAACAGTGGATATGTGGTCATTGCCACTAAGTTTTGGGGTGGTTGGTTACTTACCAAATACTAACAGATACAAGCTACTAGTATACTGTGTGACATTTCATACGGAACATGCTCCCTCATAAGTTTCCTACCAAAGAATGAAGGAATTGAAGACATGAGAATCCTTTGGTCAGTCAGGTCATGAATCTGAGAAGGCCAGGAAAGGGGTTATGCTATCAGAAAGCAGAGCCTGCAGACTACCATATCACGAGTATAGAGGGGCCACTGAGCTGAGAGCTCTTCAAGGTCGTCGATAGGATGTGAAACATCATCAGGGGAGGGTGGGGAAGCGTCAGTGGTGCTGATGCAGGTATGCTGGAGGGTCAGTGAATCATGGCTAACACACAGCACAGTCCATAGAAAGGGAGGGCTCGAGACTGTTTTCCTCCCCTCATGGCTGTGGTGACCCCCTGCACCACTCCACTCTGGCAGTTACCGGGGAGGGGGATTACGTACACTTTCTCCCAGCCCGGGCTTTGTCATCCAGATCGGTACCTCTTTCCCTGTACATCTGCTTTTCCTTAACTGGTGGCAAGGGTGCCGAGCTGGGGAGGCAGTTAATCTCAGATTCCTTGCCACATCCAAGTCCAAACCAGCAGTTTAATTCTTAAAAGAGGCTTATGGTCCAGAATGAGCTGGTATGTATGTGGTACATGTGGGTTTTAGTTAATTAGTTAGTTGGCTTTTTCATTTTTCCAAGTCTAAGAAATGATCTTTTAGTTCTTGCCACGGTTATTGAAAGCATATTCTGTATCATGTATTGTATCAGTTGCTTGCATGCATATTATCTTACGATTATTCCCATTTTCCAAATGGAAAAGAAGACTCATAGAAGGTATGTAACTTTCCCAAGTTCATATAGCTTGTTAGTGGCAGAGTCAGAACAAGCATCAATGTTTTTGAAGCCTAAAGTGTTTTTGTCCTGTTATGGGCCACCAACCAAGCCAGGGGCTTCTGCCTGAGCTGTGACCACTCTTACAGGAAGACGTGGTTTCTGAGTCTACCAAGGAGAAGCGCCAGATACCTAAAGTAAAAGACAGCTTATCTGCAAGCAAAATTTGATAACTGACATTGTTATAGAACCATAGGACCATAATTTGTGCTTAATAATGTATGCAGTTGATTTCATCTGGAAAAAAAATACTTTGTATTTTATCATGTCCCCACAAGTTATGTATACTGTTTTATTTGCATGATACAATTTTGAAGGGACACAGATTTCCAGACCTGCTCCTGAAATCAGGGCTAGTTTTTAGCCGGCATGGCCCAGAATAGCTGCACTGGTTGTCAAACACTGAACTAATGTAATTCCATAGTGGGCAGGACGCTCTTGCCCCCAGCCTTCAGAGTACCAGCCCCATACCCTCATTGACTCAGCTGTTCTCTACCCTCGCCCTCTTCCCCACGACCTAGCACCTACCCGGCGAACGCTGGCGCAGTACCTGGCTCCTCCAGCACTGCCGGGGCACTCACTCTGGGCGTCAGCCCCAAGTACTAATGTCTCCCTAGCATTCCTCTTCTCTTCTCAGTGGGACTTCAGAAAGATCTCTGACAGGGCTAGACTCAAGGATGGGCTGGAGGGGCCAAAGACTGATGGACAGGGAATTCTGTGTTCTGGCACTTTCTCTGTCCTTTACCACAACCCTCAAAATCTACGTGTCTCATGTCCTGTCCACTTACGGATCGTGCTCTGCCTTCCATGGGGAAAAGATCCATCCCTGAAGAACCCTAGTACTCTAAAATGTCCTGTGAATTAAAAGGTTCCGTGGTCATGTGAGGTCATGACACTGGGTGCTATACCCTTCTTCTGAAGCCTCATGTATTTACATTGTAAAGGCTCTGAAAAGACCCACAATAAAGAAATCAACTTTGTTTAATCCAGCATTTTCTAATCATGGAATGCCAGCCACCTTTCCCCTCTCCCCTTGTGCCTATTAAATTTCTATTTTCCCACACCAGAGACCAGGGATATATAAAAGCCTTAAGGAGCGAGGATGAGGGGGTAGGGAGGAGAGGGAAGATGGACAATCTGCTGACTGTGTGCTTGCTGAACGAGGTAGGGACAGGCAGTGAGGTACAGAGGCAAGAGCAGAAAAGGGTGCAAGAGAGCATGTCGCTGGCTCTCCCAGACATGGCCACCACCGACTCTGAATCCTGGGCAAGCGCAGGGAAGAGGGCCAGCCAGCGGCTGGCGGTCTCCCAGGGATTTCTGGGAGACCTCCGGGCAGATCTTAATCTGCTGGTTGAGAGCTGGGTTCTCGTTCCAGCTCTGTAATTTTCCAGCTGCGTAACTTTGAACATGTTATTTAAATTCCCTGGGCCTCTCCTCCCTCAATTCTAAAGATTAAATTAGACAAACACAGTAAATAATCTGAAACTTGAATGTGCATCGTAGCCACCTGGAAGACTTGTTAAGACACAGAGTTCTGGGCCCTGCCCCCAGGGTTTGACTCGGTAGGTCTGGAACAGGCTGATGAATTCACACTTGTGACTAGTTTCCAGGTTGGACTGCACTGCTGGGGGGACCACACTTTGAGTGGCATAGATATAAGTTAAAGTGCTTTGCAATTTGTAAAGTATACATCTTAATTAATTTAAATTACTTCATCCTTTCTGAGTTAAAATAATGACGCATTCATGGGATAATGTTTATCTCTTACCACTTCTGTGCTTCTCGGGAGCAATGCTTTTGTTTCTATGCGAGAAGACTGATTGCCATGGTGGAAGTTTCAGGACCGCGTCTGGGGACCCGGCAGCCTCTATGACACAGCTTGGGCCGGCCTCTGCTCTGGCTACGGTTATCAGTCTCACAGATACTCCCCTGAGAGGGCAAGGGCCATCTGTCATCTCCAGAGGACACACACGGGCTAACACATCCCTTTGGGTACTGTGTTCTATGGAACTCTGGCTCCTCAAGATGTGCTGTGGAAAAACGTTTGTGATTATGCTCCCTTGGGCATGTTCTCTTTCCTCTTTGAATTTCACAGTACTGATTAATGCATACAGACTCCCAGCAGTCCTGCAGAAAAGTAACCTACTCAACTCCCCCAAGGTGGTGTAGTGGTTAGAAGCACAAGGTCTAGACCTGTACAATCCGATAACTAACCACATGTGGGTATTCACATTTAAATAGTTAAATTTACATAAAATTAAAAATTTATAGTCCCGCTAGTCATATTTCAAATATTCAACGACCATCTGAGACCACTGCTTACCTTTTGGACAGTGCAGATATAATGTACAGGGTCTGGCAGAAGTAGGGTCCGCTTGAGTGTGGTTGGTAGGGTAATAATATGGCTGTGATAATTTATAGTTTTAATTTGAACATTTCACCTAACATGTCATATGGTGTGTGTGAGTGTGATATTGCTATGTTACAGAATTACATGCTTATGATAGTGTAATAAAAAGGGGGCGTTATTTGCGCTGGACCCTGCATTTCCTGCATTGCAGAAAGTTCTATTGGACCCAGATGCAGGGCTTCAAAACCCAGCTCTGGGACTTAGCAGCTCTGTGAACTCACACAAGTTCTGTAAACCCTTGGTGCCTTACTTTATCTATAAAACAGACTTAATAAATGATTCATACTTCACGGGGTTGTTGTGAAAATTAAACAAGTTAATATACTTGTATGTAAAGCACCTAGAATAGGATCTGGCACAAAGCATTCCCTCAATAAATGGTGCTCACTATTATAATTTGTTTATTATTGTTTTTAAATGGATATTTACTTAGAACCCTTGGTCTGTATAATACCATTGATTTCATGGACCTGAGCTGCTCTTAGCATATCCCCCATGCTTTATTATGCTAAAAGAGTCTGTCCTTTCTTTTCTTTTCTTTTTTTAAAAGATTTTATTTATTTACTTTGAGAGAGAGGGGAAGGGAGGGAGAAAGAGGGAGAGAAACATCAATGTGTGGTTGCCCCTTGCACGCCCCCTACTGGGGACCTGGCCTGCAACCCAAACATGTGCCCTGATTAGGAACTGAGCCAGTGATACTTTGGTTCGCAGGCTGGCACTCACTCCACTGAGCCATACTAGCCAGGGCCTGTCCTTTCTTAATCATTACTTGAATGCCTTTCTCTTATCCTAAGTGAGATATGAGCCAGGCCTGGAGAAACGCGTGAAGAAGATAGGACAGCCTGCCACACAGCCTGCTCCTTTGGGCTCTAAGAAGCTTGGCAGACTGGCAGAGTTTCATGTGGGCTGAGCATGGAGAACCGAGGACAAAGGGGAAAGGAGGTGCTCGGAGCGGGGAGATCACCAAGGGTCTTCCAAACTGTGGTGGGAAATCTGGACTCATCCTGAGGAGAGTCTAAGGGTGTCGGCTGCATAAGGTGTGATTAGGTCTATATTGGAGAGGGAATACGCTTGGGCTGTGCTGTGGAGAAGAGTTTTAGAGGTCCAGGGGAATCTGTAAAATTGGGTCTCAGGGGCTGGCTGAGAAATAATGGTGGTGATAGTGGAATGAGATATCGACAGATTCAAGAGCTACAAAAGAGATAAAACAGATGGGACTTGGGGCTGACTGGTTGTTCATGGTGAAGAACTGGAAGAGTAAATGCGACTCGGATTTCCATCTTGGGCAGTGGGTAGGTGGTGGTGACATCTCCAGTGACTGGGAATACAGAGGGCTGAGCGTAGAAGCCAGGAGAGGATGATGAGCTCAGCCTTAGGACTGGGGAGTAGGACATTCCAATGGATGTGTCCAGGAAACAACTGGATCTATGAGGCTTAATGTCCCGAGCAATCGGCTTTCCCACTCGTTGTCATGGAGGGGTGGGGAAAGTCAGAGGGCTACAGTGGCTGTCAACTGGGGGAGATGTTGTACCCCTCCATGGAACACAACAACGTCTGGAGACATTTTTGTTATGAGTAGAGGCCAGGAATGCTACTAAATCCGCTACAATGTGCAGCACAGCTCAGGATAAAGAATCATCTGGCCCAAAATGTCAATGGTGCTGAGGCCAAGAACCCCTGCATTAGGAGAAGCAGGGGGCCCAGGTGGTCACTGTGTTTGAAGCAGCATCGTTGTTGCCAAGTGCATGAACTGGAGTGTGAGAGTCAAGGTGTGAACCCTGGCTGGCACCACTCCCCAGCCGCATAACCACTGGAGTGTTACTTAAATGCCTGAAGCCTCAGTTTCCTTGTTTATAAAATGGGGCTGGTGATGGCATGTGGGTACAGTAACACAATGCCTGGCTCACAGTGAGCACGTCATTCAGAATGACTGGACTGCTTGGGGGCAGGACCAGGATCCTCTGATTCAGTGAAGAAATGCTGAGTGTCTGCTATATGCCAGACATGGTGCCAAGCATAGGGTATGATGGCAAACAAGGTGCAGTCCTTCCCTTCATGTTTCCCATGCCACCCCTCCCCCACCCCGCAGAACCCACTATCCCACAATCTATCAGAAAAAATATTCGCCCCTCCGCAGATCCTGCTCACAGATCCAGCTGGCAAAGAGGATTGTCCAAAAGCAGCTCCTCATCTCTCCCTGCCAGCTGAGCGTTTTTCTCAGGATGGAGAGGATGACATTGGTATTTTGGCCACAGACTTAGCCTAGAGAAGGAAGGAAGGCTTTCCTTCCTATGGTCTCACCTCTGCCCCATGTTCAGAGCTCCCATGAGCATGACAAATTGGCATCCCTCTTCTCTCCTGCAGCCTCTGCTGGTTTGGGAGAGCTACTCAATCTTGAGCCTTCATTTGTGAGAGCAAAGCAGAACGGAGCCTCAGACTTATCCTCTTGTGGGGATAACTAAAGGCCTCCTGGAGACAGGGCTTGCCTTTCTACATGTGGTCCGCAGCCTCGGGGCCCATCAGCCTTAGGAGGGACAGATCTCAGCGCTGTAGTGCAACTTCTAGTGGAAAAAGGAGGAGAGGGTACAGAAACTAACATTCATTGAGCACCTACTAGCTGGGTGACATTGGGAAAATTGCTTAACCTCTTGGAGCCTTAGTGGCCTTATCTAAAAAAATGGTAATACCTGGTTTATAGAGTTGTTCTAAGATGAAATGACATAAGGCACAGTGTCTGGAATGTAGTATATGCTCATTTATTAATTCAACAAATACTTATTGAGTTTCTTCTCTGTATCTGGCTCTGTTTTAGGCAATGGGGATTAACAGTGAATAAAACAGACTAGAATTTCTCCGTTCATGGAATTATCTTTTATTGTCTAAGAATTCTGGCTATTTAATATTATTTGATAGGCATATATAATGCTTTGTTTACTATCTACCTATATACACATAGGTATAAGTACATAAATGTGTATATGTATAGATATACTTATAGTTATATCTAGTTAATTATTATTCTCTTTTATTTAGATAAAGAAATTGCAATGTAGAGAAATGAAGTAAATTGTTCAAGTTCACAAAATCAGAAGTGAGAGAGCTAGAAATGAAATCCAGGTCTGTCTGCCTCTAAAAATCTTGCTCTGTCCACTGTGCTAAAGTCAGATATATAATTAGATCCACCAAAGCCTCAGAAGTGGTAGCAATAATTCAGAGATGGCGTGTTACCTTTGCTTTTCATTCAGCAGCTCTTGTTGCACAAGCACTCTGTACAGGGAATAATAGAGACACCGATTCCAAGTGCGGCAGTGAGCGCTGCGGAGCCTACCGTGTGAGCCATAATTAATGGAGATGCCAACTGCCAACTAACCAGAAAAACTCCAGCATCATAAATCTGTCCCCTGGCTTCTCACGAGAACTGATGGATGAGGAATTCAGCTCAAATATTTAACAATCAATAATTCAAATACCTACCCAACCATTTGCACGTTGGCATGTTTATAAATATAAGGGCTACACTTGTATTTTACATGAAACTTCTTTAAAGTTGAATGGAAGGTATAGAAACAGCCCACATTTTACAGAAAAGAATCTGGGGGAGGAGATGGAAATATCCTCCCAGGCTTGGCTTAGCTTGAATCTATGAAACTTCCAGCTACGATCATGTACCATCGTTCATGCTCTTAGGTTGCTGGTGAGCAAATCCACCACAAGCAATGTGTTGGAAGCCCCAGTAGTGCAGCTGGGGTGAGATGCCTGAGCCTGATCTCCTTTCCATCCTCAGCTCCAGGGATGAAACCTAATGCACAGCAGACAGGACAATGAATTATTCACGTGGAGCTTCCACCATCCCTCTGTCACTAGAAATGGGTCATCTCTCAGGCTGTAATTCAACCTCCTTCCTCCTTCCCCACTTCCTAACAGACAGCTAGGGATAAGGCTTGGTTCTGGGAAGACATTCAGGCCCCATGGCAGGGCCGTGAGCCATGTGTGTCCGGATGCTGGATAGGAGTACTGCTGTGTGAGTTTAACTGTTTTGAATAAATAAAGTCTAAGTCAGCATTGACAGCAATGATTTATCTGCACTTCACAATGATTGAATTTAGATGCTCCATGCACTCGCTGATTTATTAAACTGCTCTCCTCTCTGAGGGAGAATCAAAGCCCCTCCTTTGGCCCTAATGGATAGACACTTTGGAGGCACTTAGGGAAGCCATTGTTGATAAGACCTACTACCTAAAGGAGAACTCTGTCTCATATTGTCTCTGCACGGAAATAACCTCCTTTACTGGGGTTTCCTTCACAGTCCATAACTCAGCCTTTCCAAAGAAGGGTGGGGCTTTTGGCGAGCACCTGTGATGCTGAGGGGGCCAAAGTGTCAGACCTGAGCAATGAGCAGCCTGCCCCTTTGCTTCCCTCCCCCCTTACCTCCCAGCTGCATAGTCTGAGGTTCCCAAGGTTGAAGAGAGACCCACAGCTCTGGCCACTAGTTGCCTACACTCCCTGTTCACAGGTTCTACCTCCTCTTGGCTGTCCCTAGAAACAATCCCAGCCAGGACTTCACCATTATCCTTTTCTCAAAATAATGCAGATTCTGAAACCCACCAGTGGGGAAGGAGAGGAGAGAGAGGCCATGATATGAATCCAGGCCTGGTATGCCCACCATCCTTATGGCTGGGAAGGGCTGTGGCATTCCACACTAATTGATGTTTCCAAGTGGCAGATGGCTCGTTAATAAAATGAATCCCAGGCAGCAGCATATCTGGCGTGGAATTTGGGCTCTACTCTTGGAAAACAAAACTAGCTGGTATGGGAAAAAAAGAAAACAGAGCAATGAAAACCAAGTTCTCCGTGCAGATGCACCAACTCTAGGTCTGTCTTAGATTTAGTTTTTAAGAACCATAGAGAAATGGATGAGGTGTAGGTCAGTAACGTTTGAAAAAGACAAAGGAAAAACAAAGCTGGTCTAAGATGATTATTAATGAATATCAGAAGGTATGATGTGTAGAATTTCTGGAAACTTGTAATAAAAGACACAATAGTAGTAACTAACATGTGAACAGTTTGAGATCATTTGAAAGCACATTCATATCATTTTCATTGAGTGGGGCAGTACTAATCAGAAGAGGCATCAGGAAAAGGATCCTGTTAGGGTTGGAGAGAAAAGCTTACAACTTAATTATTAGAAACAAAGGACGTTATTAATACATTTAAGAGAAAGTGGACTAGTCAGTAAGACCTTATGGTGAACACCTGGGGTACAGAGACCTGTGACTTCTCTCAAAGACAGGAAGAAGTCAATATAGATCATAAATCTCTGGCTTCACATCTAAGTTCACGGTCTTCCCCCCTGCCACCCCTATTGGTGTTGCTGCCTAGATGGAGCCTCAGGCAGAAATTCCTCTCACCTCTGTACCTTGGCTCGTTGTAATGACTGTGCTTATTCTTGCTCAGGAAACTCGGGCCTGTTTGGAACTGAGTGACTGAAGTAAAACAAGGAGCCAAACTTTTCATTTGAGGCTCATAATCATTCCAGGAAGTAAATATTATTGGTTCTGTCTTTAAAACAAGCAACACCAGTGTTTTAGAGGTAACGAGGGGCTGGGAACCCTTCTCAAAGCCACACATTTGTACTGTTTTTTGCAGAGTAGAGATTTTAGTCCATGTGTTTCAGGCTCCTCACCCCAAGCCTTTCTCTGAGTTCTACAAAAAAAATCAGGAGCTGGGTGGGAGCTCCAGGGGCAAGAGCATGTGGAGAGAAGACCAAGTAAGTAGGACCTTGGGTCTCTGCCTTTAAATTAACCAGAACGTTTTCCTCTCTTCCACACGTGATGATTCCAAGCACGATCTTAGAAAATGTGTGTTACTAAAAAACATTTGAAGTCCACAATAATAGACAAGCTAATTTTCCCTTCATTGATAACTGGATGTGAAGATGAAATGAAAAATCAGAATGCTATCTGAAGACCTGGTTCTCATAGATATTAACCATTTTTTTTCACATAAATAATGCCTTTCACCAACCCAATACTAACATAAGCTGGAACGTGGGGATCAAATCAACTACTGAATCTTACAGGTGGTAAGCTTTAAGAAGTATTGATTAAACTTAACTGAAACTCTCAGATACACGGGCAACTAGAGTTCATGAGTGAAACAGACTGATGGTTGCCAGAGAGGAGGGGCGCTGGGGTTGGAGTGAAAAAGATGAAGGGATTGAGAAGTATAGATTGGGATTACAGACTAGTCATGGGGATCTAAAGCACAGCTTAGGAAATACAGTCAATAATACTGTAATAACCATGTATGGTGCCCGGTGGGTACCAAAAATATCGGGGGAACACTTTGTAAAGTATATGATTGTGTAACCACTGTGCTGTACACCTGAGACTAATACAAAATAGTAATGAATGTAAAAAATACATAAAAGCGTGTATATATAAAAGTGTATATATATATATATATATATATATATATATACTTCTGATTATAAGGAAAAAGAGAAAGTCTCAAATACATTGGCAACTGTCGTTCATGGATGAAGCCTGTGCTTTCCTCTCAGGGTCAGCAAAAGCCAGGCACTTACCTGGAACTCAGTCTGAGGAGAGAAAAGGTCAGAGTCAGATTGGAACATCTTGAAGGACAGAATCCTTTCAGCAGTTTGGCAATTATTATTGAGAAACCACTCAGGGAGAAGGCAGTTTTAAACACAATTAAGATTCTATTTTAAGGAAACACTGGAAACTGCCCATTTAACGCTCATGTTTGATCTACTGTGAAACAGAGAAGGGAGAAACTATTACAAATTTGCTAATACCATCAAAACTTATAAAGTGATAAAACGAGGCTACATGAAGAAAAGGCAGTCATCCCAAGCATGAGGCATGCTAATAGCTGTGAATATATACGAGAGCAGAGAATTATTCTGAAAACCAGTGAAATGAATCTGGCTGGTTTTTGGACACTGTATGGTGACCCTAGGATACTCCCAGTCCTAGGCCAGTTGGAGTGATCTCCAAAGAGGGGACATACACCCCAGGGAACTAGCATAGTGATTAGAACTCCTATTTGCTCTTATTTTTTATTTTTATCTATTAAAATGACTATTTGGGGTGATTTTTATAATGTCCATAATTTATTAGTATAGAACTAGACAAATATAATTTTAAATAATTACATAGCTATCTTCACTACCTAAACTCTTGCTGTCTGAATGCAAGAGCTGAACCAATTCAGATGGATTTTAGGATTAATTTTTTGCCATCCGAACTCCAACTACTTGCTATTGGAAACTGGAGGTCTAGGTACATTTGGATAGCATGCTGTTGCTCAGTATTCAAATACACTACATTTGGATAGTGAAGGATGGTTGTGTGTAATTGCAGAGGTACCGGGGTATTTTTTATTTTCTTAACTGAGATGCACAATGGAAAGAGTTCAGGAGACCACTGTAGCAGATGACCACATCGGTAGGCCTGACTTTGTATTACAAGCAGACAGGACTTGAAATATCTGAGGCCATCCCTAGCAGCCCTGGATGAAGCCCGATGCTCCTTCTGAGTTCCTCTGTGGAGTGAAATAATATCTTTCTTGAGGATTAGGTTCTGATATCAGTGTATGAGGTAAGAATTTCCTGTAGTCAAATTTTCCCTTGAAAATCCCTTAAGAAAAATACTATTTTGGAGATTGGTGTACAATCTCTTAGTAAGCCCAATGCAGTCAGTTTCTTTCTTCAGTTTGGGGAAAAGAACTTACTATTTCTTAGTTGAACCCTAATGAAAATACTGGGTTGACCTCTGAGGCCATGCGTACCAGAAATTCCTGCCTTTAAATGTTTGGAGTCATACACCTTATGAGAGGCCAGGGAGAAAAGAGGTCCCCTAGGAAAGGGCCAATTCCAGTCTTCCCATCCAAGCTCCCTCTGGGCTAGATGTCTGGAATGGAATGAGATGGAATCTCCCTACTACTGTCAATAGAAGTCATTTGAGTGTGGTGATGGCTGCCCACCTCTGTGAATCTACTAAAAACCATTGACTTGTATACTTTAACTGGATGAGTTGCATGGCATATAAATTATCTCTCAATAAAGCTATTATCATTTTTAAAATATATTTTATTAATTATGCTATTACAGTTGTCCTATTATCCCCCCTTCATTTCCCTCCACCCTGAACACCCTCTCCCACCCACATTCCCTCCCTTTAGTTCATGTCCATGTGTCATAAATTCTTTAGCTTCTACATTTCCCCTACTATTCTTACCCTCCCTCTATTTTCTATCTACATTCCTTGCTACTTATTCTCTGTACCTTTTCCCTCTCTCTCCTCCCACTCCCCTGTTGCTAACCCTCCATGTGTTCTCCATTTCTGTGGTTCTGTTCCTGTTCTAGTTGTTTGCTTAGTTTCTTCTTGTTTTTGTTTCAGGTGTGGTTGTTAATAATTGTGAGTTTGCTGTAATTTTACTGTTTGTATGTTTTATCTTCTTTTTCTTAGATAAGTCCCTTTAACATTTCATAAAATAAGGGCTTGGTGATGATGAATTCCTTTAACTTGACCTTATCTGAGAAGCACTTGATCTGCCCTTCCATTCTAAATGAAAGCTTTGCTGGAT